>AYEL01035646.1:0-19964 GCA_000484575.1 Olivierus martensii
CACTCAATATGAAAGCTGACACAACCAACGACTCAAGAGGTGTTGTATCAACATAAGGTTGGCTAAGTGACATTGGAGTTCTTGTTAAGGTCTACGATTGTTTGAAGTTTGTATTGGTGGTGGAGGTTGTAGATTTAATTAGTATTTAAGATTCTTTCTTGTGAATAGTTGATTGTTGATATTTGAGTTGGATTAAACAAGTTTTGTTGATTAATTGATTGTTGCTTTATTATCATTTCAATAAAGCATTTATTAACACTTTTGTAAGTGTTTTTTGAGTCTAATAAATTTATATTTTTTATTATTTAACTTGTTTTGAGAAATTCAATTTATTAGCATAAGTTTCTATCATCATTGTTTGTTCTAGTTCTAACACTTAATCGATACTTTTAGTTGTAAGTTCCACTTTCTGGTTTCCGGTTTTGTTTTGTCGGTTAGACGTTACATTGTTGTTTAGATTGTTGTGAAGCTAATTTAAGTAAAAATAATTAAATTCTAACTTAAAGACCTAAGCTCAGGCCGAACTCTGGATTGCAGAGTCGTTAGAACCATTAGGTTTATTGTAATTAATATTATTGATATTCATTAAAATACGCGACTTTGCAAGTTATGGATATTTAGTCTTAGTTTTACAATTTCCTGTTAAAGTTCCTTTTATCCATCAGTTATTTGTTTTACAATTGACAGTTAAATGCTAACTCATAATTACTGATGCCAAAACCAACAGCTAAATTAACTGTTACTTCAGACACCAGTTAGAGATTTCACTACTACTCAGATAACTATGTTGTCTTTCAAAAACTTAAATAGAACATGAAAAATAAAACTTTGATAACTTTTTTCTTCACTTTTATTAATTTAAATCAAATTATGATTTTTTAATGTTTAAGTATAAGATAGAAATCTTGAAGGTAGAAATGTAGACTCTTGGCTAGCATTGTGTATCACAAATGCTTGAGTATAATCATTTCATTGCTGTTGTTATTATATATATATGTATATGTATTCAAATCTTATATATATCTTCATATATTAATATATATATCAGTCACTCAATAAAATTGATAAAAGACTTAAATTAATAAAATAAAAATGTTCATAGTGCAATCATGTCATTTGTTATATGTTAGGATACATAAGCAGATATCTTGCATTCTTATCTCTTTGAATAATAAATTTATTCTTTGATATTTTTATAATAGCTAATCACTGAATTATTTTTTTATTTAATATAAAATAATGGGTGGCACATGGGAGTGGGAGAGTTTGAATTGCATAGTACAAGGTCATTGTTAAATTTGGCAACATTGAGACCATGAGAATGTTGCATAGACAATGCCATTTCAGTTGGTATGGAGCCAGTGGTCAGAGGAGCAACACGCTTATATGGTGAAAGCATATTATAAAACAATGATTGTTGTGAAGCTACATTTCATGAATTTCAGAGTCATTTTCAATTGTGCCATCATGATACGGTTCCGTCAACCACACTGTGAAGAAATGGGTGGAAAGATTTGAAGCAACAGGTTCAACATTGAACTTAAAACATGTTGGATCAAAAGAAAAAAAAAAAACAGTTTGAACTCCAGAGACTATCCAAGCAGTAAATGCCACGATTAAGTAAAATTCGCAACGTTCTGCATTGTACATGCCACTCATTAGGATTATAAAACATCTCGTTTTATGCCTGTGAGACCCAGCCTTTACTCATATTAGGATAAAAAACTACTTGTTGTAAAAACATTATTTATAAATAAAATCAGTAATGACATTCAATATAATTTGAGTTAGCAATTTCTTAACAAACATTTAGACTGATAAATCTTGTATACAATAGAATCTCGATATCTCAAATTTCATGGGAACAAAAAAAAATTCGATATAAAGAGTTTTTGAGATATCAAGGTTCAATTTTAAATAAAGATTTTTATGTCAATAATACATACCATACTTTTAATATTGTATAATACTGTTTTTTTCCATGAAAATTAGCATCTAAATATTCCTGCATCTTATAAACCAAAAGTTAAAAATATAACTGAATAAATATGAACATATTGATAAAAACCTATCAACAATTAGAAGTGAAATTTAGAAAATGAAACTATTGTATGGCATGTTCAGTATTCCAAGCATACACAAAAAAAAGTTCCTATTCCAGTTATCAGTAGCATATTTACATTCTTTTTTAAATTTAAAGCCTTTGTTTAGACTCCAAAAGTGGGGAAAATTCATAAGTATTTTTAATTTCTCTAGCATAAAAATTATAAATTAATTTGAGATAACAAGTGTTTTGAAGAAAATACTTCGAGATAACTATTGAAATTATATTGGTTTAATGCCGAAAGTGCATGGAAAAAAATTTTTTCCACATATCAAGGGTTTCGAGATAGAGAGAGGTTCGAGATAACAAGGTTACACTCTATTTATAACATATAATTATAATAAATTTTTTCAATCTTATAAATTTGATATTTTAACATTACAATAAAAGTTTAGAAAGAAGTTTTGTTTTTGTCAAATAATTATCATAAAAATGGCAAAAAAAAAAATATTTTTCATATAAATTATTTTTTTATTTAAAATATTTGTAAAAATGATAACATATTTTATATATTTTTTCATTAGGTTTGAATCTTCAAGCACAAGTTCTGGATTTATTTCCAATAGAATTTTTGTAAATCGAAATACCACTACTTTAGAAAATATTTCTCTTGATTCCAGTTTTGCATGGCTTCTTTGTGCACTCTTTCTTGCAATGAGTTGGGTTATATATATCACTTATTATAATTCAAGAATAATTGGTTACATCATTACGAAAATAGTGAATCGGTTTGTAAAGAAAGGCTATATAAAACTAGGTAAGTTTTATTTTATAAAAATGTAAGATATTTCATATTTATTGAAAATTATTTTTGGTATATATCAACTCTGGCTTATGAGATTCCAATTTTATGAGCAAATATAATTTGTACTGAAAATTTGATTTACAAATTTTATTCCATTTTTATAAGAATTTTATAATGAGTATATGTTTTAAAAATTGATTAAAGCACTCCTTGTTAATATGGAAGAATATAACTAATGACAAAATCAACATCTGTTGTATTATACTGCCCAGAATCATTTATTATTTATGCCATATTTACTCACATAATTCATGCACTTTTTTTATCATAATTTTGTAACTTAAACTAAGGGTGCATGATTTAAATGAGGAAAGGATTATGCTTTTCAAAAAGGATAAAAATTTACTGTATCTTTAGCAATGAGTATGTCACATAGCACCATCTGTCAGACATGCTTCACTTTGAAGCCTATAGCATCTAATTTGCAGTTTAACTTGCTATCATTCACTATCCTTAGACACTTTTTGTGCTATGCCTTTGAAATAATAATATATATACAGGGTGTCTGAAAAGTATCTTTACATTTTTAAAAAATTATTAAAAAGATACAAAGAAAGATGTGCACTTATGATTTTTTGTATTCAATAAAGAAAGTATCAAAGTTTCTTTTTAAATAAAGTGGACAATATATGGTGCCAAATATAGGTTTTTTTTTCAAAATGGCTTCACCGCAGGAAATGACACAAGTTGTAGTGTGGTTTATTGAATTTAAATCTGCAATGCAGGTACAATGTAAATTTCAGACTGCATATGATTGAACCTTCAAGACTGACAATTTATAAATGGCATAAGAGATTTATGAAGACAGGTAGCGTTTTGCCAAAAGCGAAGTCTGGTCGGTCTAGCAGAAACTCCAATGATGTTGAATGAATTCATTAATCTTTTCATAGTAGTTCTCGTAAATTGATTTTCGTTTGGCCTGTCAATTACAAATATCCAAATCAACTGTGCATGATGTAGTGCTTAAAAATTGAATTACACCAGCCATCAGGGCTGTCAATTCTGCAATGATTTACAAAATCTGGCTTGAAATCTCTTACTGACTCGATGTGTTGTGTGTGACTAATGGTGCACATATTGAAATGATATAAGAATTGTCAAAAAAACTTTGATACTTTCTTTATTGAATAAAAAAATAACTGTAAATGCATATCTTTCTTTATTTCTTTTTAATGATTTTCTAAAAGTGTAAAGATACTTTTTAGACACCCTGTATAATATCCATCAAGGCCAACATGAAAGTATAAATATCTTTATCTCATCATAACATACTTTTGCAGAATGGCAGAATATGTTTAACCTATCATTTTGCTGCTGATAGTTGCGAAATGCAACTGATTGCTTAGAGATATAGAAAATTTTTTCAACAAAAAGTTAAATCATAATAAACAATGCTTTTTCTTATCAGTTGTTTTTTTAGCTAAAATACTAACTTACAGTGATCCATTATACATTGTTGCTCTCTTCTTTGGAACTATAGTTCACTTCAAATTCATTTTTTTTATCCACATTTTCTTCCATATGCCACAAAACATTATTCTAACTGCCATTCACTTCAAATAAAAATTCAAATTCCTTTTCGCTTATTTTCGTACAAAATTAAATCTAACAATAGCTCAAATTCAAGCGAAAGATTGGTATATTTATTATTTGCTTTTTTTTTTTTTATAAATATACCAATCTTTTGCTTGAATTTGAGCTGCTGTTAAGATTTAATTTTGTTCTAATTGCCATTAAGCATATTTGAAATTTCAAATTTTAAAAAGTTCCTAATAATTGCTTTTGATTTCACCATGTCCTATGCCTTTAATATCCACAAATACATCAATTCAATTGACTTATCTTTGTCAATCGAATTCTGTGTCCTTTCTCAGTCATCCATTGTGTGTACAATTTCCTAATATTGTCTCTAAACAGCTTATACACTGACACATCCAAAGGCTGTAATACTGATGTCAGTCCACCAGGAATAACTATCAAATCTGTTTTCATCTCTGTAAGAACTTTTGTATCATCCCCTAAATGACTATGAAAGCTATCCTATATAAGCAAAACTGGTTACTATAGCAATGCACCCAAGTTGTTTATTCCACTATATGCATCATCCAATCATAAACCATCCATCCAACTCTTTTCCTGAACACAAATATGTGGTCCCTTTAAATGCATTATCTTTTGGCATGGTTGTTTCTTGAAAATTACATAGGATGGTAACTTTGTTCCATCAGCTATTATTTCAGTAAGCATTTCAATACACTGCAACTTTTCACATCTCATTGTTCATAATAATCCTTTCCTCTTCATGAAGCATCATATACAGCCTTACTCACTTTTAATTGTGTAGGATTGATGCCTTATTCAATTGCTAACTCGCACTCAGTGGTGCAAGAGTTAACGACTGAACAGCATCATTAAGCAGTAGCAGCATCTCAACAGATAACTCAACAGATTCTGACATTGTGGCTTTGATTAAAAAAAATTAATTCTAAATTAATTTTTTTAATCAAAGCTTAATAAAATTACAATTAATTCTAAATTATCATATTAAGGGTCAATCTGGTTTTGAATATTTGATTTTTAGATAAAAACCACAATGATTGGCAAGTTTATTGCCTTATTAGACTTAAATTTGATGATCACTTTGCACTTAGCAGCTCTGAAATTTAAAGGCAAATGGTAAAAGTAATAAATTAAATATGTAATAACTATCATTAAGTATTGTATGATAATATAGATAATTATTTTTATATTAATGCTTCTATAATGGTTTAACATCAGTAAGTAAAATGATAGTAACTTTTTGGTATCCAAGAACCAATTGGAAATTTTTGTATTGGAATTAATAGGAAATGAATTTTCACCTTAACAAACAGTTTTCAAGATTCCAGTTAACATAAATTGAGGAAATTTGTATGATTAAAAAATTGATTGCTAAATACAATAATATATATTTAATATTTAATTTGTATTTCTTGAGTAAATTTCTTAATTAAAATTCTTTAAATTTTTATAAAATGCTTAAATAATAATAAATAATTTGTTCGTAATTTTATATATCCAAAGTATATAATGAATTTTTTAATATATTTAATAAATTACACTTATTTCAGGTTCTCTTTCTGTATCTGTCTTATCAGGAAAAATAATGTTTCGAGATGTTGCTTTTATAAATGAAGATTATACAATTCGTGCACAAGATGGTTGGCTTATATTTAGATGGTGGTATCCTTATGTTCATAAAGAAATAACTGAAGGTTGTTTATTTAATTAAATCATTTAATTTTTAAAATTAATAAATGTTTATTTTTTTATTTAAAAATATATAAATACGATTATATTATTAATTCTACTAAGATAAATATTTATAGAATGTATAATGGAGCAAAAGCTTAATTATATTGAATTTAAATAAACTTATAAAGATTTAAATATTTAATAAATAAAATAATATGGACTATCTTAATAAAAGTATTATGTAGAGTAGCTAAAAGATAATTTAAAAGAATGTATATTGAAATACTAATTTGGCACAAGATTAAACGGGATAAATATGGCCTTGCTATATAACAGAAACCAATTACCTGAATGAAATAACATCTCTATCATTGATATGTTTAGGAAATAATAATTTTTCTAAGAAGAATGGAATATAAATAAAACAAAATAAAAGTGATAAATTAATGAATATTAAAAATGAACATCTCAGAAGTATGAAATATCTAATTGAAAATTATAAAGTGTAAATTGAATTTATCAGTTAAAATACATAGCAAACAATGAACTTAATATTCTTTTGCATCAATATAATTAATTTTATTTGCTATTTATAGTTAAAGCCATAATGATTTGTTTAATTCAAATAACCCTAACTGGCCAAATCCCCTAGTGATTTATTTTTGAACTAACTGCCAAATTAATAATTATTGATTAATTTATGCTATGGTGCCACCATCTGTTGGATTAATTATTAATTCAACAGATAGTGGCATCCTAACATAAATTAATTATTAATTTGGCAGTTAATTTAAAAATAAATCATTAGGGAATTTGGCTAGTTAAAGTTATTTGTATTGTGTAATCCTCTAAGTAAATGTTGAATTATGAATGATTTGTTTATTTTATTATTATAATAAAATAAACAGATCATTATGACTTTAAATATTTTAAAGATTTTGTAATTCTAATATATAAAGGAATACATTTTATTGTTAACAAATGTAAATGAACTTTCCTATCAAATTTAATATTTTATTAATTTTTTATATATAATGCATAATATGCAATGGCATATAGCTTTAAAAACTTAAAATTATATTGTGGAATAATTATTAGATCAAATCAATCAAAGTGTTATTTTCTCATTGCAGAAGACTATATTGTATAAAATTTTAAGCAAAATATTTTTTATATTTTTGGGTATGGTTCCAGGGGGGCTAATTTTTAGAAAAATTCAGTTTGTGATTACTTTATATATTTAATAGAAATCTTCTTAATTTCTTTCATTTCCTAATCAATACAGAGCATTTTACCAAAATATATCCATAATACTGATATATGAATGAAACATTTTTTAAAATCTTGATAATATAAAAAGTGAATATGTTCAAAAAAAAATCTTCAGAAAAAATTAAATATTAGAGAAAATAATAATATATTTCAACAAACAGCTATATACTATACTACCCTATAAAGTGAAAATGGCAAATTTACAAAATTATTAAATGTATACAGGAAAAATATTTGGGGAAATAATTGTCTAACAAATTAAGGTAATTGGTGTCGTAGAGAAACTATTGAATTTTTTCACTGAAATTATAAACATAATGCAAAATATACTTATTGCAATTGAATCCAATCTGAAAATCTGAAAGGTACAAAATTTTTCAAAATTTTTGAATGATATTGAAATTTTTTCACAATGCAATAAGTGGCACAGCTTCCCTAAGACACAAACTACACTGTGCTAAGTGAAATACTTTAATTTATTTCAGTTTTTATGAAAATCAGTTTTTAGTAATCAATAATATTATTGATTACTAAAATGCATTACACAATATATTTAGTTTTATTGGCCATAAATTAATTTTTCTTATTTTAATTATTTATGCCAAGGTTAACAGAAATACATCTCTCTAAAGAATATATTGTTTATCAAAATAATTTTAATTTAATATAGGCCCTATTTTATTAGTTTGTATTCCTCAGCAAATATTTATACATAATGAAAAATAATTTATTCTTAAATGTATATTTATTAAAAAGTTCATTTTAATGGACTATATTTATTAAATAATAAATACAAAAAATTAATCATATCAGAAAAAATTTTCTTTGTTCTAAATTAGAAAATAAAATGTTTAAAAATAACAGACAGTAATCAGATTGGAGTAAACTATAAACAGTTAAAAAATATTGAGTAGAGAAAAATGTTACAACTTGAAGATACTATAATTTGAAATGGGAGAATAAATGACCTTGATCATATGGAACTAAAATTCAAAGTGGCAGCCTACATGTTAACCATCTCAAAAATTCCATACATAAAGGCTTCCTTATATCCATGATTCTTGCTGTAACATATGATCCTATTAAACTCAGTATCTTTACCATGGACTTCTGAATAATTCATATATATCCTTCTAAAAATTATTTTTTTGCAGGACTTTTATTACTCATTGGATCATTAGACCAGAATAGTATCAGGACAGGATCATAGGTTAATTTTTTATACACCATCATGAATCTTCTTTTTTCTACAATCACAGCTGCATCTAATGATCTGATGAGTTATAAATGTGCCACTTTTAGATCATTATTTTAAAAAGATACATGTGCATTGTTCAAAGACTATAAAAAAAGTTCATGGAGTTTAATAGGATCATATCCTACAACAAGAATCCTGGATATATGGAACCCTTTTTGTGTGGGATTTTTGAGAAATTAAAGAAAATATTCAGTAAAATTTTATCTTGAATTTACACTAGAATAATACCAATGTCTGAGCACAAGCTATAGTTAAGGTATAACACTGTATCTTTTTCCATAAATAATTCAAAAATAGTCAAAAAAATGCTAAAAGAATAGTGAAAATATTAGTTTACAAGAGGAATCATTGATACCAAATTATAGATTTGTAGCAAATTATAACAGAATGATACATGCCATCCTGCTATTAATGAAAATAATTTCTCTGTGGTATCAACAATAAAATAAGTAACATGCTTAAAAGAAAACTAGATAACTCATTATAAATTTCTTTTTCTAAAATAACTTTATAACGACTTATTATATCATAGGCAATCAAATTTGCATTTATTATTTAGAAAAAATCAGTATAATACAAGAAGTTATACCACATCCTCTAATTCAAAAATTAGTTATCTAAAATAATAAATGTTTTTATTTATAATATGTATGTTTTATATAAATAAAATTCTCTTGAATAACATTTGAGTTTAGTTTTAATATATTGTTTCCAATCCTAGCATAATATTCATTTATAAAAATATTAAAAATGTATAATTTTAATGAAATATATCCATAAAAGCTATAAATTTTCATATATTCATTTAACTAGATAACTATTAAACTAATTCTAAACACACACAAGCAGTCCAGTATTTTTCTAACAAAATAGTTTAATCTGAGTAACGTTTCCGGCTTTTACGCCATCATCAGCTCCTACAAAACTTTTAATTGAATACAATATAAACTAGTTAATCTGAGTAATGTTTCCGGCTTTTACGCCATCATCAGCTCCTACAAAACTTTTAATTGAATACAATATAAAACACTACAGTTCTAGAACTAAAAATACAACTTTAAGAATTTAAGTTCAAAAATTCAAAAAAATTCTACAATAATTTTGAATTTCTAACAGAGTTTTGTATTTTATCCTAAAATTTAACAAAAATAAAATTTATTTAAATAAAATTGCATTTATCCGAAGAAAAATATAAGTCCAATCGCATCATAATTTCTGAAAGCATAAAATTATATTTGCACCAAAATTACTTTCCATCAATATTATATTGGAGAACTTTGTTGTTAAGCAGACCTTTAGGCTTTAGATATATTATTCATTTGTTTGTCATTTATTACTATCCTATTATTACTACCTCTATGTATTTGTATCTCCTCTGCGGTAAATAGCTCGTTTATGTTGTTATATGGCTTCAGTACTCTGCTCTTCTCCCACTCTATTTTTACATTATAAATATAATGTAAAAATAGAGTAAATATGCTCTTTTTGATAGAGCAGTGGTCAAATTAGCTTTTTCTATGTCCCTTTTATGCTCAGTTAATCTGTCTTTTAGATTTCTCATTGTTGCTCCAATATATACTTCTTTTCTATCATATTCTAGGTTTTTCAGTGGTATTTCGTATACTCCCATTCTCTCTTCTTGTTTGTAAACATCTTGTTCGAAGTGCACTAAATACAGTTTGTGCCCTTTTGAATGCTGGTTTCATGCCTCTTTTATTTATTATTTTATTTACTGTTTTGAAGTGTTTTAGTGCATCTGGCAATATTGTAAAATCAGCATATAGCATTAACCAGATGGAAAGAAATTTTGGTACAAATATAATTTTATGCTTTTAGAAATTATGACATGATTGGACTTATATTTTTCTTCGCATAAATGCAATTTTATTTAAATAAATTTTATTTTTGTTAAATATTAGCATAAAATATAAAACTCTGTTAGAAATTTGAAATTATTGTAGAATTTTTTGAAATTTTGAACTTAAATTCTTAAATAAACATAAACAATAAGCCAAAAAAGTAAGATAAATCGTTTATTCAAAAACGTTTTCGCTATCCACGTAGCCTGCCTCTATTGTTTACGTTTATTTAATATCTAAAGTAAGAAGTTTTCCTTATTCATTAAATTCTTAAAGTTGTATTTTTAGTTCTAGAACTGTAGCGTTTTATATTGTATTCCATTAAAAGTTTGTAGGAGCTGATTATACGTAAAAGCCGAAAACATTACTCAGATTAAACTGTTTTGTTAGAAAAATACTGGACTGCTTATGTGTGTTTAGAATTAGTTTAACAGTTAGTTAAATGCCGAAGAGAGCTGTTAAATTTTTATTTTTATATATTTGTTTATTATATGAAAATGGTCATGCTTTAGTATTTAGTTTAACTATTTTCACAGTCTTTGAAATGTATTGGATCTACTGGAAAGTTCTGTCCGATAATGTCATTTCAAGTTTCAACACATATGAACATGTTTGTTTAAAACATACATGGTTACTCTTTTTAGCATTGTATTTTTACATATGTGTTCTTCTGAATTTACTGAAACAATGGTTTCATCATCTCAGTATAAGTGAAATTTATTTGTGTAAACATGTCTATTGATAAAAGTGCATTTACAGCATTGCATTCTGTATAATTCCAACAAGGAAGAAATGTACAGAAGTATGTAGAAATTTGGTGAAAGTTTTTGATGAAGATACAGTTTCCAATAGAATATGCAGGAGATGGTTCAAAAAATTTGAAGCAGGCAATTTTGATTTTAATGACAAGCCATGCTCTGGGAGACCATCTCTAATTGATGATGATATTGTTAGGGCCATTATAAGCAAAATCGTTTTTTTGATGACAACAGAGATTGTGGAAAAGCTCAATTCAGCACAACAAACCATTTTGGAAACTTGGATTGGTGTATAAATATTCCAGATGGGTGATTCATGAGACAAGTGAAAAAAATCTACATGACCAAGTCATCATTTGCACATCGCTTCTTGGTCAGAACAAAAACAAATCTTTCTTAGATCAGCTGATAACTAGTGATGAAAAGTAGATTACATGAGAACATTGTGAAAAAAAGAACATACTGTGACCCTGGATAACCATCCTCTTCCATTCAAAATCAAGCTAGAGCCTCAATAAGAGAATGCTGTGTATGTGGTAGAACATCATAGGATCAATATACTATGAGCTTCTAAAACCCAAAGAAAGGCTCAATTCGGAAATGTATTGTTGACAAATGATGATTTAAACAAAGCACTCAAGGAAAAGAGACCAGTGCTGGTCAATAGGAAGTAAATCATACTGCACCACAACAACAATGCCAGGCCACATGCTGCTTTGGTGACTTGCTAGAAAATCATAGAGCTAGGCTGGGAAATTCTTGTTACATTTATGATACTCTCTGGACCTAATACCATCCAACTATCTTCTGTTTCTCTCCCTGCAAAATTTTTTGAAGGGAAAAAAATTAAAAAATGCAGCAGATGTCAGCCAAGCACTGCTTTAGTTTTTTGCCTCCAAAGATGAATCATTCTACAGAAATAGAATTCACAAATTACCATCATGCTAGGAAGAGGAGGTCATCAGTAACAATGGAAATTATATTGTTCAGTACATATTAATAAATGTATTGAAAATACATTATTTTCTTTTCATTCAAAAACGGACAGAACTTTCCGGTAGACCCTATACATTGTTCATTATAGGAGAATGACCTGTATAATAAATATGATTTATTACTTTGCATAATTAGATTAGTTCAGTTTGGTAAATTTTTAATAATGGATTATTTTATATTTATGAAATATATTTAACTGCTATTTTATTATTATTTTTTTTATTTGTTTATTTTATTATTTATGCTATAATTAAAATTTCTTTTTTGAAAGATTTTTCACATTCAGATACTCGCCTTTCACTTCTTTTAAATGGATTTGAATTGCATATGTACAACAGATCTCAATTATATGCACGCTTGGAACATTTATTTGGACTGGAACCTCGAATGTTATCAACTCGTTCAGATCCATATTGGCAGGACTCTGGATCAGGTGATGGAGAAACTCTTAATACAGTGGAACAGATATCAGAGCATCAAGGATATGAATGGAGAGATTTAATTCCTGTAATCAAAGTAGATATTTCAACTGTAAGTGTTTTATATATACATATTCCTTTTATAATAGATTTTTTGATGTGAAATATTTTATTGAAAATTATTATAAATTAATAAAAATAACTTTTAGGAAGTGAAATTTATAATTGAGAATTATAAAATAAAGCAAAGAAATCTAAAAAATACAATTTTATTTGGATGAAAACAGAAGCAGAACTACGGCAGGAACACCAATCATATGTGCACTTTAAAAAATTTTAAATGCAAGATATAGAAGAGCTTTCGATTTTTTATTAAAATCCTGCTCAGTTACATTCAAAAACTCCAGAACATACACATTCATATATATATTCTGGAGTTTAAGATTTAAGATTTTTTAAAGTGCACTTATTATTGGTGTTCCTGCCATAATGCTGTTTCTGTTTTCATTAAGTTTATTTGGTAGTGTAAGTGAGAAGAATTTATTTTTGATAATTGTTGCTAGAGAAAAATATCAATTGCTTCATTATTGTAAAAATATGAATTTTCTTGTTGATTTAAAAAGTATATTTTTAGCATGAAATGAACTATAGGTATCTCTTGATTTCCAAACACACTGAACTTCTGCTTTAACAAATCATTGAACTGTGTCCCATCTTTTGATTTCCAAAGATAATTTAGTTCAGTCAGTAATTATCTAGTATAATTTGTTTAAATCAATTGTTGTTTGTTATTCTATATAATATAGATCAGTGGTTTTCAACCTTTTGGATTTTGTGCATCATCCAAAGAATATCAAAATTTCTTCATACTATCACCATTTATAAAAAATTTCATTTGAAATACTGCATTATTCATTAATAACTTTTTTGGATTGAGATCTTTGTATAATTTCTTGTGATTCTCTTATTGTGTTTTTTCAGAAAGCACAATAAGAGAATCATCAGAGATTATACAAACTGCTTTTGGTCTTATTACCTTGTTTACAATGTTTTTTAGCATTTTATAGATTAAACATAAATAAGATAGAAATAAATTTAACATAAGAGAGTTTTGTGTTCAATTCTTTACATTCTTTATTATAGAGTCAATATTGAATTTTATAAATTAGAAAAAATGATTTTGTTTAAATGAAAAAATATAATAAAATACATGTTGAAATTATCAAATAAATGATACAATAAAAATATATAAATTTTAAAATCTAAATTGATGATAAAAAACATATAACTTTTTTAATAACATAAATAATTAATAAAAGGTAGTTATTTATTGTGTAAACTATATAAATTTATCCTGTGTAGCAGAATTAATAATAATAATAATCATTTTTTATGCTTAAAGCAACCAGTTATATTAAAATAGTGGTTTCCAAATACTGCATCAAGAGAGTATGATAGCTGTGGTAGGAAGATTCAAAAACAGTCAACAGTTAAAAACATTTTCAAAAAATTCATAAGCCAAAACTGAATGGTATCTTTTGTAGAGATTATTTTCTTATTTATTTTATAATTATTCATTTTGTTATGTATGATATAATATGATAAATATATATATCTAGAAATCCATAGAATTTTCCAGATTTATAGTATTGATGTTTGTTATCAATAAAAAATTTGGTATGGCCTCAAAATTTCCATTCTGAAAGTGCAACCAAGAAAAAATTTTGGAATCACTATATTAAAAGAATATTTTATTTATTGATTGTATTTATGCAATTAATTAAAATATAATTCAAACTAGCACTGCTCTAAAGTGGAAAAACAGACAAAAACTTAGTAGCGCTTTTGACTTTATTAAGTCATCTTCAGCTACAATTCGAAATCTTTTATTCAAAATCTAGTTTGAATTATAATTTCTTCAAGTGGAAGTTCCTCTTTTGTATTAATTAAAATAATAATTGATATAACTAATAAATTTCATAGTCAAATTTATTTATGATAACATGATTATTAGTGCCTAAAAATGTAAAAATGTACATAACCAATATTGTTTTAATAGGATTTATTATTTCTATTGCCAAAAAAATTTTTACCTTCATTATATTTAAAAAGTAATTATTTGTATCAGTATTAATTTTGACAAATATTAAAAATTTGTCTTGATAGTTAATGTAATGATAGGTCTATTATTATTATTTCATGATTTACTTTATAATTAATAAACAGTTAAAATTAGTTATTTATGGATATTTGTAAATTATAAAATTCTTTTTTTTTTTGTTTATAGGGTCGCTTAGTTTTTGGAAATCGCTTAGTTCCTACAACCTTATCTATTGCTTTTGAAGAAGGTCATATCACTTATACAACAAAGCCAGCCTCTTCTCGTTTGGATAAATTTACACATATTGCCAAATGTAAAGCTGAAAATTTTAAAGTTATTCTTGCACCAAGTCCAAAATATACTGGTCTTTCAGATGAACCTCCTCGTTTTATGGGAGAAGGCTTTGTAGTCTTACAGTCCAATTTAGTGGATCTGTATTATTATCAAGATGAACCTGGTATTTTAAAACTTATATAAAATAGTTTATATTATTTAATTTAAATAATTGATTTTCACTTAAATATTTAATATTTTAAACATTTTTATGGATAGTGTTGTATATATATTGCATTACTGTTTCAAAAGTTAAATAAATTAAAAATCACATTTTTTCAGATTTGTATTGCATTAAGAAGTTAATTGGTAAAACTTCTAATTAATGTAAAGTTTATATTAATTATAATTGTTTTTATTTTTCCATTTATTATAGTATTATATAAATTTTATATTAAAACAATTTTCTTTTGTATGGTATCCTAAAAACTGATTATTATTTGAATTGTATTACTTTTAAAATGAGATATTGTTACTAATGTTATACAAATATATTTTGCTTAACATGCTCGTTTACTATTTTCACCATTACATACAATCACTTTTAGTACCCATCTCTGCTCTAATGTACTACTGCCCCATCTAATATATTGAAGTGACATCTAAAATTTTCACCATTCAGAAACTGACAATATAGTATAATTTAAAATGATGAATGCCATGCAGTACAATATATGTTGGACATAATTTTGTTTTTATATTTTATCATAATTTTTTATTTATTATTATTTATTTTTTATTTAATATTTAAAAAATATGTTACTATATTTCATGATTTTTTTCACATTTTATAATTGATTGAAAACCCTGGATGGGTTTACAATTGATGTCAAAAGAAACATTTCATTGTCTAATTTGAAAAACAAATGGAAAATATTGCTTATGCAGATGGAAATAGCAATAATAATCAGAATTTTTGCAATAGCTATTATTATTCAAAGCATAAGAGATATTTGAATAAAATGCACAAAAAATAATTTGTCACAATTAATGAAATATGAAATGTATCTATCATTCAACTATCATTGAAAGTGCAATTCTTGTGAACCAGATAAATGCATAATAATCATCAATATTTATTAATGCATTAAAAATTATTGATGATTATTATGCATTTATATTATTTATTGGAAATACCAGATTGCTATGTCTGCATTATACAGCAACCCCCACACAGCCATCTGTCAATAGTGCATATTCAATACAAAATATATTAAAAAATAATAATATTTCAAGTTATATAAACCTAAAATAGAAAATATATTATTTATACATTATTTTAACATTTAATAAACAATGGAAATTTTATATTGCTTGTAATGTACAAAATGCATATGTATCATTTGGAAAATTTTGACCACATTAACTTCTTTAAACAAATAAAATTATTTTTAATAAATATAAATCACAGTTTAAATAGCATTTTATAATTTATAGAAATTCAAACAGTACCACAAAAAGATTTCATTGTAAATCTACATGTTTAGTGCATCAAAACTGTAAACAAGATGGTGGCAGGCTTCAACTGAATATGCCGAACATCAGCTTTTATTTTAAAAGTTGAAATATGAAACACTTTTTGTTTTTTCTACTATTACTAATTTTAATAAACTTTACCCTATAATTGGTCTTTTACAGTATTTTTATTCTTGATATACAATAAAATTTGAATAATTTTCTGTCCATAGTTCCATTGATATAAAATAGGAGGAAAGGAAGAAGAAAAATCAAATTGGAATTAATCAAGTAAATTGATAACTTATTAGAATTGAAGAAATAGTAAATATATTTGCTAATTTTAATAAAATAAAATATAAAATAATTAATAATAATAGGATAAAACACTGATGAATAATAATTATTTTATATTAATTTTAATTTTACTAAACTTCTCTATGAATAATTGTATCATTAAAATATTTTTACATAAATAATGCAGTTATTCATTTAGAAGTGACATCTAAATATCTTTTCTATTTTGTAAAATTTAAATTAATATAAAGTAACTATTTTTTATCAAAGTTACATTGCAATACAGTATTAATTATTTTGTATTCTATTTTGATTATAGTTAACAAAATTAATATGTACTATATTTATTTGATTCTAACATGCCATCAATTTACTGATTCAGTTATTTAATTTTTCCCTTTTTTCTCATTTTTGATTGATGAAATCATAGGCATGGAAAATTATTCCAATTTTATTGTAAATCTAGAATAAAAATATTGTAAAAATAAATTATAGAGTAAAATTTATTTAAAATATTAACAGCACAAAGAAATAAGAAGCATTTCACATTTTAACTTCTACTCTTTCATTCATAATAGAATACTGTTAATGAAAATTAAAAAAATTCACAATAAAAAGCTTAATTGTGACAAATAATACAGTTAAATTTATTTGGACATCATAATGGTGAATAACCTTTGATTGAGTTAATATTAAATCATGAAAAAGATGGCTATTTCCCCTGTTGATGTATTTTTAGGATCAAAGTTGAATAAATGCAAATTATTAATGTTAAAAATTAAATAATAATTAAAATGGAAATAAAATAGAAATAAAATGATGTAATGCTTTGTGAAATGGTTGAGAATATTTGATTTGTTATAAATTAGGCTTATAAATATATTGTCAACTTTCCATCTGGAACTATTTAACTCTTTTATAATGTAATTATTATATTCACTTAATGCATTTCCACTTAATGCACAGGCTTTCTAGTTCCAGTTAGTACGTTATAGCAGGGTATACCTTTATATTCTAACATTAATAAATTATTTTTCTAACTATATAGTCCAGTTTAAAATATTTTGTATTTTATTTGGATCTAATTCATTAAAAACCATTACACTTTCTCATTTTTAAATATTTCAAGTAGATTGTAGTACAGTACTTATTTTTTCTTTTTGTTCAGTTTTAACTATTATAATTTTTCTAAATCTGCAAATTAACTATTTAATTTTTTTGAAGCTGTATATGTGCTTTTATTCATATTAACACTAATCAGGGGATTAATCATTTCAAATTAACCAAACAACATAGCCAAACTTCCCCTGGCGGACAAAGTCTAAATTAAATTTTTCTAACAATTATTTTTGAATTAAAGCTATATTGCCACCATCTGTTGAGTTAATAATTAATTAAATTTAGAATTTAGTACTAAGATGGCACCATCTAGTAATTAATGATTATACTATAATTTTTAAATTAATTTTCCCAAAATAAAATTTTGCCACCGCATCGGACTTGAACTGGGATCTTTGGGATAGTGCCCCAACATCTTAACCATGATGACCTATGGCAGAATTCCATTTTGGGAAGCTTATATATTGATCGCTATGAAGACTTTTATTGGATGATGCCAAAACTAGATCTCCCGGGTGGGCTATCTATGGAGCCATGGGACCTCTTGGCAAACCTGGGCAAGAAGGCCCGTGGCTATGTAGATAGTCCACCTGGGAGCACTAGTTTTGGCCTTGTCCGATAAAAGTCTCCATAGCAATCAATATACAGTGAAGTTTTACATTGCAAGTATAGGAAAATGTTCGGACTTCCGAAAATAGACGTTTAAAGCGCGGCCTTGTCCGATAAAAGTCTCCATAGCAATCAATATACAGTGAAACCCCGCTCGTGCGTTCCCGTATCGTACGACTTTCCCGCTTTAACAATTATCTTGCGTTTGAAAACATCCATGTGTGAAGCTGTCATCTCTCTTTTGTCACTGAACTTGTTCAGTTAGCACACACGTACTTGCGTCAATGGTTGTGGCTAAGCTGGACAGATAGTAAATTAAAGTACTGTCAGCTTTGATAAGCCATCATCAGTAAGTCTACTAAAAATTGTTACAATATACAGTGGATTCTGCTTAATTGGGACAAATCTCAAAGAATGGAAACCAAAATAATAAACTAATACATACTTTAAATGCTTAATTGGGACAGTAGCAGAAAAGGAATTTTCAATTTTTGATATATATTAGGGATTTTTCAAAAGTATGGCAATACTACGTACACTAATACTTGTTGTGTACTTTCTTAAAAAATTCCTTATATAAAAATTATAACAACATTTTATTGTACCAGTAATTTTTCAGGTTAAACCTTTCTACAAGACAATACAGACTAATATAATGGAGCAGATCGTTTTTTATCGTCTTATTACATATACATCGTCAACACACTGTCATTGCACTAATATAAACATCCATTCTTTAGTAAAATTATGAGTAAATATCATCGCTAGTGTTGCCAAATACTGTATTCAGCAACACTAGTGTGATGAGAATTAGTTATCTATCATCGTGAATCTGGCAAGTGTGCGTCTACTTAAGAGTCTATCATTACTGTACCTAGCGATATTCATTTACAGTGTCAATTTTATTTAAAATTTTTAAATCCTTGCCAAGATGCCAAGAAATGATTTTACACTTTCAAGTAAAATTGCTTTGCTGGATAAAATTAAAAGCCAGCCATTTAATACAAGCCATGGTAGACTCCTGATATAACTGGTGTACCAAAATCTACCATAGTGCGTTTTCTACAACAAGAAAATCAATTGTGTGAGAAGTGTGCATTACAGAAAGAAATTCCAGGAACATTCAAAAGAAAGCATGATGGAAAGGATCTAGAAGTCGAAGAAGCATTAGATCAATGAATTTCTATAGTTAGTGGGCGAGGTGTGAATATCAGTGCCCCAATGTTGAAAATGAAGTCAGAGGAGATCGGTAAAAAGCTAATAATTAGGTACCTATTTTAATAAAGTGTTAAAATAGGTACCTAATTATTATTTTTTTACCTATTATTTATTTACCTACGAATTA
>AYEL01035647.1:0-60157 GCA_000484575.1 Olivierus martensii
CTAAGTTTGAAATTTCGAGCAAATGATGAGCATTCTTCTTCTGGCTTCAAGGCCCAATACACTTTTGTTAATTGTAAGTTATACTTACAATAATTATTGAATAAAGAATAACTAGTTTTTAATCTTAAATTTTATTTTTAGATCCAGAAAAATACTGGTTCAATAAACCTTTGACAGGTAAATCCTTTACATTCTATTATTTATAGCTTTTTTATGATCTTTATAAAATAAATTGATCATTTATAGATTGTGGAGGATATGTTGATGATTTTGGTGGTGCTATAACTATGATGAATATGGTCAATGGGAAAAGAGAACATATCTTTGACTGTATATGGCTGATTCATCCTCGTTCTTCCAATACTTATGAAACACACATTGCCATTCGTGTGGCCCAGTTTGAAGATATGGGTAAAACATATATCAATCGTTTAGATATTCAAAAATTATCTGAGAAATATATTTATTCTGAATGTTGTTATAGGAGCCAAGTCAACTTTAGAAATAAGGCAAGGATTGACGTCGGAATCTTATCTTTTGGAATCTGTTGCTGGTTATCGACATCATAAGATTTCTAGAGGACAAGAATATGTTGTTCCATCTTCAACTGGATTTTATGTTCGCTTAAAAGGGTTTTTTGGAAACAAATCTCATTTAGCTATTACTTATGTGTCTTTTAGATACGATGGTAAAAATTAATATATATAATTTAAAAAAAAACTTTTTTTCTGATTTCCAGAATATATAATATAATGAATAATTCCAGATATGCTTTTTAATTTTTGTTAATTTTTATTCTTTCAGATTGTTATACAACAGGAGATTTTGAATGTGCTAATGGCAGATGCATAAAACATGCTTTGAGATGTGACGGATTTAATCATTGTGGAGATGGAACAGATGAAGCAGCTTGTTTTGGTAACTTAAATACTTTTATAATCCACTTTTATTATTTGATGTTATAAAGAAAATTCTTATAGGTAATAATAAAGGTGCCCTTAATCCTGAAGATGCAAGCTGGTGGAGAACCATGACTCCAAATTATTATTTTCCAAAACCGACTAGTTCTAGCAATGCTGGAACTAATACTCTCATTCTCATAACTAGCCTGGCTGGTTTAGGCATGTTTGTTTTGACAACTGTAATGATCTTAGTAAAACTTCATAGACAAAGAAGAGATGACTCTAGTCGAGAAGCATTGCATACAATAAGTAGAGAAGTTGGTATGTATGCATTATTTTAACTCTTTTCTATTTTATATACAGGTAGACATTCAAAAATCTGGCAACCTCGGGACCTGAGGAGTGGCGGATTTTTGAATATGCCGGATAATTGAAGGTTTATATATGCTGTATATATTTAATAGAAAATTACCACATTTACAGTCCTACGTTTCACAAATGGTTCGCACAGACACACAGTTACTATGATCAATAACACATAATGTTTACGTTTTATGCCACATTTCTTCTTTGCTGAATCCATAATTGAGCTAAACAACAACAAATAAATATTTAAAAAAAAGAAGGAATGATCAGAGCTACGTGTTAGCGTGGCAAGCAACAGAAGGAATGAGCAGAGCTACGTGTTAGCGTGGCAAGCAACATGGAACAGCTGAGAATGGTATACATTAAAGTAGTGGTCTCCAAACTTTTTTGACTGCATACCCCTAAGACTGAAAAAATAAATGGCGCGTACCCCAACTGATTGAGCAGATATCTATTGTAATTGGTGTTTTAAAGAGGAAATAAGTCCTTATGTACCGCTACATTAAAGCATCAACGGCAGCTCCAGAAAACAGTGGCGCGACAGTGCGGGGAAATTTGAAAATACACTCCTGAAATTCATACCAGAATACTGAATAATCTGGATTTTTGGTTGCCGGATTTTTGAATGTCAACCTGTATTATATATACATGGGAAGACCTGTGAAGTCTATGCTATCCATAAAAATAAAGCACCATATATTTTTTCTTAGTAAGATGAAAAATTTTATTTGAAGATAGTTATGGTAATATTGAGATGACTACAAGAAATAAATAATATAAACATAATCCAAAGTTACTTCATGTTATTCTGAAACTATTAAAACTGGTGATATTATTCAAGATGACCAACATAAATCAAGACAAATTTTCCTATAAACATCATATTAAAATGAAGTGATTTATTCCAGACCAGAAATTTTGACTACAAAAAACAAATATACTTATTCTAAACTTAAGAAAAATTTACAAAAAATAAGAAATTTCTGATAAATCAAGTAATAATTTTTCCTTGAGCTATAGCTATTGCATCTGGATTAATCACTTAAGTCCAATAATAGAAATTTTGATGAACAAATCTTTGATCATGGTTTAAGAAAATCAAATGCTGAATTTTGCAAGATAAATATCGTTTCTTCTCTGTCAGATTCTCCCAAAAGCAAGCAAGTATCCTCTTTATTCCTTGCCTTTTTATGGCTGCTTATTACTCGTTCAAATCAATATGTACAAATTAAGTCCAATCCCTTCAGTCAATTTTTGAAATCATCATGGTCTGATCTTCAGACTCACAAGGAGATGCCATGAATCTCTAAATTGCTTTCCGAATGAGTCATAGCTTATTCGGTAGCTTGTATATAGATGATAAAAACTCTAAGGGGTTTTGAGTGAATGGACCTTTGTTTACGAGAAATCTGGGCACAAAGTTGGATTTTTTTTAGCGATGCAGAATATATACATGAAATGTAACGGTTTTGATATCTGTCGGCATAGCGGAGTTGGTTAAGTCACTTCTTTCACTATCTCTGCTTGGGTCATGGGTTCGCGTCTCGTTAGCAAATTTATTTTTTTTTAATATTTTGTTTTAATTATTTTAGGACATGTAACTAATACTTTTTTACGCATTATTGTTGTTTTTAAAATTTATTCCGTTTTATTCAAGCGATTTAAATAATATGAAAACATAATTTGCATAGTTATCATTTAATGATGGAAAGCTATTTTACATATTTTATTTTCATACATTTAAATTTCTTATATCAGGGTAAAAACATTTATATTTATAGAAATAACTATGTATTATAAAAATTTTTCATATCACAACTTTTCGGATGAAATTTTGAATAGAAACAGTGAAAACAAAAATTTTTCGCACTAAGAGCATTTAATAAATTAATTATATTGTCCACAAATACATTTTGTATTGTGAATGTTGCTAGGAAAACATAATTGATTAACATTATAAAAAATATCTCTGTTGTCTGCCAAGCATATTGAAGCATATATTTAAATTTCGATGCTGATAATAAATAATGCATAATTTATTGTATGCGAATAGCATCAGCTCGAGTGTTCAATTGTATACTTTGGTTATCAGTAAGTACATCAGGGCAGTTTTGAATTTTTTTGATGATAATTTTGACTTGTCTATAAAAGTATACGTATTTGTGGACAATATAATTCATTTATTAAATGCTCTTTGTGCAAAAAATTTTTGTTTTCACTGTTTCTATTCAAAATTTCATCCGAAAAGTTGATATGAAAAATTTTTATAATACATAGTTATTTCTATAAATGTAAATGTTTTTATCCTGATATAAGAAATTTAAATGTACGAAAATAAAATATGTAAAATACCTTTCCATCATTAAATGATAACTATGCAAATTATGTTTTCATATTACTGTATTTAAATCGCTTGAATAAAACAGAATAAATTTTAAAACAACAATAATGCGTAAAAAAGTATTAGTTACATGTCCTAAAATAATTAAAACAAAATATTAAAAAAAAAATAAATTTGCTAATGAGACGTGAAGCCATGATCCAAGCAGAGATAAGAAGCGACTTAACCAAGTCCGCTACGCCGACAGATATCGAAACTGTTATGTTTCATGTATACATTCTGCATTGCTGAAAAAACCCAACTTTGTGCCCAGCTTTCTCGTAAACAAAGGCCCATTCATTTAAACCCCTTTAGGGTTTATCATCTATATACAAGCTACCGAATAACCTATGACTCATTCGGAAAGCAATTTAGAGATTTGTGGCATCTCCTTGTCAGGTTAAATGTTTCTTCAAATATGCTTTATTTCCAAATTTTGATAAAATTGTAGAGTTTGAGCTCCTAACCATAAAAGTTCAATATTTTGTAAACATCTTTAGAATTAACTTTCAAATCAAGTTTCTTGCCACAATGTTTGGAATTACTTTAGTGCAATGGTTCTCAACCTTTTTCCCATTGAACATATTTTAATATTTTAAAATTTGGCAGCACACTTAAATATTTTAAATAATAATTTAGATTTAACAACGAATTTTCATTAACAAATTATTATACAGGTATTTATTCTTATTACATTCAGATTACAGCCATACTCTTATATGGGATCGTTAAATTGTGGCCCTTATTAAGTTATAGTGCCACCTGCAGATTTTGTTTATTTAGAGAAATTATAATTTTAATTTAATTTTTATTCCATAATTTTTAAATTATGAATAACAAAAAAATTTTAGTTGTTGCAGAAATTCGAGGATTAAATTTTTCTAACAATACTCTATTTATAAGAATTAGTAGAACTGCAAAGTGGCAACCAGCCAAGCATGTTTCATACAATTACATGCATACAGTTCTCTTAATTTTTTGCGGCACACCGTTAAAAGTTTAGCGGCACAGCGGCTGAGAATCACTGCTTTAGTGCCTAGATAATGGGATCAACTTTTAGATTGGCATCAATCCTAAATAGTTTTGAAGAAACTTCAAATGCTCTTCATTGTTTTGTCAGCAATTTCTGTCCATGAATCAATCTCCTATAATCTTTTCTACATCTAGGATATTGATGGCTTCCAAAATTTTTTAAGTATTTTTTTTTTATCTTAGAAAACAACCTAAAATTTAATATCTTATTCTTTAAGTGGCAAAGCATTCAACTGTTTATCATATATGCCCATACCAATGGTATGGTTTTCCTTTTTTACTTTGTTATTTCTTTGCCAGAAGTAATTAAGTGGCAGGCTATTTCAGTATTCTAGTAGTGCCATGAAATGAAGAAAGGAATTCGATAAATTGGTTTAGACTGTTCTTGAAAAAATCTGGAAATATAGGACTTGAAATTGATCCCCAAATTCTTCAGAACAAAGTGCAACATAATTATATATGGCTAATTCAGTCTTCACAATGGAAATGGTTCAGCATTCACCCAGAAGATCCAGGTTCAACTGAATAATTGAATTAGACTAATTTGTTTTTTGAAAAAAAGAATCTATGTGCATGTGAGATGCAAATTGCTTTCAGTTTAGATAAGAATTTATGATTGATGTAAGACATCAACCATAAATTGCATTGGCACCGGTTGTCTTAAAATTTTTAGATAAATGCTAACAAGAACTTTAATGGGACTTTTTAACCCAAGCCTTAATAATATAAAGGTTTTACAATGCTAATACTTATATACAGCCATGCTCTATTTCACTTTTTTAAAAGATTATTATTAATTTTCTTTAAAAGATTGATTACTAAATTATTTTTTCTACATTGAATGCAAATTATTCCCTGTTTCACTGCATTTAATATCGTTTTTGTAGCAATATTCTGATTTTTTTTTATCTTACCAATCCAGCTTAAGCTTAAATTATTCCATCAAAACTTTGATTTTTCGATCTAGTTGTAACATTTCCATGTAATAGCACTATATTTAAGTCTGACTTGAGATTTAGTAACTGAATCTTTTTATTGAGGAAGTTGCAATTTTGATAAATGTAACTTAGCATGCTAAGTTATCAAAATTGGATCAGTGATGATTAAAATTAGTTAAAATCATGCTAATTTAGCTGGTTTGCCATTATGAATACATTTTTTTCTATTAACATGAATCACCCAACATTCACAGAAAAGGCAGTTTCCCATTTTATAATATAAACTGTAGTGATATTTTAATTTTCGATTAACACCCCTAATATCTTGTTTTCATCTGATTCACATATATTAATTCTATATAAGTACATGTACTGCTTAAATAAAAATGAATTGTTTCATTGTTTATTTTTGAAGAAAAATAATTGATTTACCAAAATAACATATGAAGATAAAAAATATAAATATACTTTTTTTATTTTTAGATGGGACAAATATTCTCAGAAATGGGAATCGATCATCATCTGATCCTCCAAGATATGATCCTCCTCCATCTTACGAAGATGTAGTTAAATATTATCTACCACCCCCACCTACTTATAATAGTGTAATGGGAGCGCACAATAATATTCATCGTCAAACAACTTTAAATAATACTGAAGGCTTTGAAAATTCAGCATTCATTTCTAGCAATTCCAATTTATGCCAAGAACAAATTAGTCATACTACATCAAATGATAACGTACAACATTTAGTTTTGAGAGTGAATATGCCAACATCTCCTAACAGAACTACTAAAATCAGTTCAGCAGAGAGTTCAACTAATCCTCAATCTGTAAATGAAGCCATTCCAACAGAAATGGAAACTAACACTCTACATCCCGAGATGTTTCTTGGAGGTATTAACTATAGTCAATCAACCACACATGTCAAATGGCCAGATTGCAAAAATCCTAGCAACAATCTCAAAAGAAATGTGTCTGTCTGTAACTGCCATGGAGCATGTTCATGCCCACTCTCATCAGAAGTAAAACTAAAAAAATTAAAATGTCATGTCCATAAAGTTATACCTGACAGACAATCAGAAAAAACTTCTGGAAAGAAACATCTTAGATACACTTCTCTTCCTTTACATGTAAGTAAAGTGGATAATAGAGAATTCATAAAACTTCCTAATGATAAATATAACTGTAGTAGGAATAAATCTGAAAATGGAAAGCATTCCAATATTTTGTTTCCATTTCTGCAGAATAAAAATGGAAATTTCCAGAATACGGTGCTTTCTTCTTTAACATCTATAGCTCAAGTGCTGAGAGATCCAAAAGTATCAAATGAGTTCTTGGGACAGTTTGCCAAAATTCATCCTAAAAATAGTTTAAATATAGCACATCCAAAACAGAAAGTAATTTTAAACAATAAGTGTAGAGCAGATCCGAATTATACTGATCACTCAAGTTCAGTTCATAAAATCACTGCAACAGATTCACCAGTAAACTATGATTCTATTTCATCATCAAATATCAGACGAGAAGATTCAGCTCGGGACCAAAATAATAGAACAAAAGAGCATTCCATGATGCGAAGAGTATCGTCTCAACCTAATTTGTTATCATCATCTTTCAAAGTAAAAAAAACTTTTCACAAACATAGTAAATCAGATGCTAGCGACTGTTCTCATTCAGAATAGTATAATTTTATAATTGTAAATAAATACTGAAAAGTTTTGTAGTGAAACTATATAATAATAACTTTTTTAGCAAAATATATTATTTAAAATTTTTATAAAACTGTACAGCTAGTTAAATATTAGTTTTATAGATTTGATATATATATTTTATTATCTTTATAAAGAAACCAAAGAATTGGCACTGTGTGCTGTGTAAATAAAGAAATAAATTAGAAACTTGTAAAGATTTCAATTTATTTACATAATATACATTCTAGTTGCCATATAACTTGGATTGTCATCATAATCAACAAATGTTAGTTTTGGTGAATGAATGTGTGTTGTTGCTGGATACATAGTTCCTGCAATATTAGTCATTTGTTATTACCTGAGGATTTCCTTTATCATCTAAATTTATAATGAAACTGAGACACACCTGAAACAATTATAAATAAATTTTGACGATACAGTAACAAAAATTTCAATATGTTATACATACCCTGTTGTAGTAGTCATTCCAATACATTTGTTGTTTAAATATATAGGTTCTTGTCCCCAAGACCAAAGATCATAATCTGGATCATGATCTTCCACTACTAATTGAACATAACAACGTTGTATACCTTCATTCTTTTGACGGACAAGTGCTTCTTTACCAATGAAATCAGGTTTCTGTAAGGAAAAAAATATGTTAATATCAAATTTGATGCACATTTGCAATATTTGCATATATGCACATATGTAAATATTGTTAAAAATATTTTTACCAATGCATTTTCTAAATTATTTTTATTTATCTTCTAGAATTATATATACATGAATTGAATATATGATGCAAGTGGCTCAAGGTGAACTGGAATACTTTTTAGTTATATGTTATCCATATCCCTTCATTGATTTGATATTAGCACAAAAATTCGAAACATTTCTAAAACTTTTTATAACAATAACCAAATTTTTTAAAATAAACTTTTTGAACCCACTTACCTTTTTCATATCCATTTCAATTATTTTATTCTTTTATAAAAAAAAACTTCTTTTATACATGCCTGAGAAATAAGTATTTGTTTCTAGTTTTTGTTGTTGATAGCATTGATATCATGTTGATGCAAGGAGTTTGACATCTGCAGATTGTTCAAAATTTGGTTTTTAATCTTATCGTTGCATGCATGATGATAAAGAGTAAAAAGCTTTGAAAGTTGATATCTTGTTATGTAGACAATCAAAATGTCAATGTCAAGTTTTTCTAATTGAAATATTTTTTAAAAAGATGTCTTTGGAGAGATCAATGAGATTTTTTTTTGGTGTTTATTTCAGCCTGATGTGATAACTGGAATATCAAGAGATTCACAAACCTGTTCTTTTGCTGATAATTTTTTTTTATATCCAAGGAAGTAATAATTGATATTATTTCAATGTATTCAACCATGCAGAGATTATACCATTAGTTGGTTTTACCTTTTTTTAGATTAAAAAAAAAATGTTTCAAAATTAGTTATGCTTATATTGTGGAAGAAGAAATTGAATATTTTTAAGAATATTTGAATTTTTGTCAAAAAACTTGTATGTACTGCAAATATGTGTTCAATTCGTTTTAATTTTGAAACTATATTTGCCAAATATGTAAGCTTCAAAATTGAGCACAGATCTTCCATTTGGCCAAATTTTTAATTAAAACTTCATGAATAGATCTTTACTGATATCAATTGCAATATCACATTTGAATCTATACCAATGAGTTCATTACTGTATACTAACTTCAGATGGTCTGGCCATTCATCATCATTATAAAGAATATTACTAATAAAACAAAGCAAGTTATTAATTAAACTATATTCTTTTTTATCTATTACTCATAAACTAAACAAAATTATTTTAGTAAATGCAGCATGCCATACTATTAATCACACTTTCTGAAAAATGATTAGAGAAAAAAATTTATATGATGCATAATATAACAGAAGTTTCTTATTTCCAACAAATGGCATGTTAAATTATACATAGTATAATGTCAAAAATATCTAATTCATATTCACAGAAAAGATTGATCATCTGTTTTGGAATTTATCCAAAATGTTAATCAGTTGTAAATTTCGAATATATAGTTAAAATCTAGCAAAATTCAAAGTGAATCGATAGTACTATAATTTTATCTGTGGTAATGGTTACTATGCATATTAATATTTGTGCAGCAATTCAATAACAAATATTAACTTACCCATAGTTCTAATTTTGTAAATGATGAATAATCTAATATTCCAACTCTTTCTCGACAAGCATGATATTCTGATTGAACATGTTCAAACCAAGAAGGTTTTCCAAAAGTTCTTGTACATGCAATTCGTCTCCCTCCTTCTTGAATGTCTGGTTCATCTAGAAAAATTCACAATTTAAGGAATTTAAAAATTGCATAATTTATAGGCTGTATATGTTAAAACTTTGTTCTTTTTTATATAAAGGATATTAATTACAACAATATATCTACTTTTCTAGAGCGTGATTATCAAACAAAGTAAAAAAATAATTATTAAGCTAGAGTATACAATTCACTTGCCATGTAAAGGTGTGAGCTCCCTTTAACCTCATGCCTTTACGTGGCAAGTGGGATTGTATACTCTAGTGATCTTTCTGAACTGTTGATAGTTTAACTTTGCTATAATAGCCAGAAGTTAGAAAACTGATGAAGTGGTGCCCAAGGTTGTCTGGGATCCTTAAGATTTAGTCAAAATTCTAGTTTAATTAGTAATTAATAGATGGTACCACTCATTGACTTTAGTTAATCTAAAATTATTTGGAATTAAAATTTCCGTTGTGTATGTCAAAGATTAAAATTTGGAAAGTTGATTAGATTCATTTGGATGATTGAATATAGATTACCATATCATAGTTTTTTTCATTGAGTTGTTTGGAAAGTAATTTTGTTTTTTTTTCTCACCAGTGGCATTAGTTGTATTTTTACCCACCAATTTCATTCCAAGCCATATTGTTGTTACAAATTTTGAAAGCTGACATTTCAAAGAATATTTATAAAAAATTTTTTTGATTCTGTGCAGTTTTTTTTTTGGTGTCCTCTCAAAAATAGAAAATAAAATGGAGATTTTCAGCATGTTTTACTTTTTTATCATCAAAAAAGTAAGAATGCTATTCAAACAAGAAAAAAGTTATGTGAAGTGTAGGGAGAAGATGTGGTAATAGAACAACAGTGCTAAACCTGATTTGCAAAATTTCATTCTGACAATTTTGATACTAAAGATGCACCATGTGCTGGAAAGTTAGTTGAAGCTGATGACAAAATAAAGGCATTGGTTGAAAAAAAATAACTGAATGACAACACGAGAAATACACAATTCAAACTTCAAGGGAATTATAATCCAAATAAATCCAAACAACTTGCCAAATTTAACCCTTGAGATACCCAACAGAATAATAAATTTTAGATAAACAATAGAAATTACTAAGCCAACGAGTGGCGCCATCTATTAATTATACATATACTTTTGCATTGTTTAATTACTATAATACATCAATGCAAACGTATACAATTAGACTAACTTGCTGATGGAATATATTGGATTCTAAAGAGGAAGTCAACTGAACAAACTAGTCAAACTTCCCCTGGTGGATAGTGTGTTCGGTTGATTTGAAAATGGTTTATCCCCTGTTTGTTGTTAATATGAGTACTAAAGAGGAAGTATATAAATTTTAAAATCTGGTGTTATTTAATTCCCAAGGCTCCAGATTTCACTTGTATTATTAAAAATATATATATTTTCCCTTTCATTTTAATAATTATTACTTACATTAAAATTAACTCTAAATGTTCTTCCACATTCTAATGGTGTTGTGGTTGTGTCCAAATCTTGTCCCCAAAATGCATAAAATTTTTCAATTCTTAAAGTTCTCATTGCATATAATCCAGCATGCTGAATCCCATATTTACCTCCAGCTTCTATGAGACGATCATATACATGCAGAGCATACTATAGAGAGAAATAAAAATTATAAATTGAATCATCAAAATTAATATTAAGTAAAATCATACTTACTTCATTGGGTATATACAACACATATCCTAATTCTCCAGTATGAGTAAGATTCATTGCCCTAATTTTGCTAGCCAAACCTATGTTTAATTGCTAAAAATAATGTTATATTTAAAAAGTTTTTAATTTATTCATAAAAACAATTCTTACTTTGTGTGTAAAGAAAGGAAATTCTTGTGGTGTCAAACTACAGTCAGTTAGTTCAGTTAAGAGATTCCGAGAATTAGGACCCATCAAACAAATGGCAGTATACATTGAAGTTATGTCAGTAACAGAAACTGTGCAATCTATGGGTAAATTACGCTTGATCCAACTTTGACACCTTGTCTGTTGATTTGTTGGTGCTATCATCATATAACTAAAACAAAAAACATAATTGAAAATAAAAATTTATGAATTTTGAATTTTATTGAACTTTATTATTAATTACTTACTGATTTTCAGCCAATCTGATCAAACTACAATCATTTTCATAACCACCCATTTTATTTTGCATCCCAGTATGAATAATTGAATTAATTGGAATATCGACATCATTAGAGCATAAATACTGTAATACATCTACCACTTCTCTGCTTGGAGACTATAAAAATTATAAATAATATTACTAATAAAACAAAGTAAGTTATTAATTAAACTATATTCTTTTTATCTGATACTCATAAAACTAAACAGAATTATTTTAATAAATGCAGTATGCCATAATATTATTGTGGCTGTCTAACTGTCAATTACACTTTCTGAAAATGATTAAAGAAAAAATTTATATGATGCATAATATAACAGAAGTTTCTTATTTCCAAAGAATGGCATAAAATTATACATAGTATAATGTCGAAAATATCTAATTCATGTCCACAGAAAAGATTAACATTTTGGATAAATTCCAAAATAGGTGATCAATCAATTGTAAATTTTGAATATATAGTTAAAAATCTAGCAAAATTCAAAGTGAATTGATAGTACTATAATTTTATCCAATTTTATCTGTGGTAATGGTTACTATGCACATTAATATTTGTGTAGCAATTCAATAACAAATATTAACTTACCCATAGTTCTAATTTTGTAAATGATGAATAATCTAATATTCCAACTCTTTCTCGACAAGCATGATATTCTGATTGAACATGTTCAAACCAAGAAGGTTTTCCAAAAGTTCTTGTACATGCAATTCGTCTCCCTCCTTCTTGAATATCTGGTTCATCTAGAAAAATTCACTGTTTAAGGAATTTAAAAATTGGATAATTTATAGGCTATATATGTGAAAACTTATATCCTTTATATAAAAAAGAACATAGTTACAACAATATATCTGTTTTTCTAGAGCGTGGTTATCAAACAAAGTAAAAAAATTATTATTAAGCTAGAGTATACAATCCCATTTGCCACGTAAAGGCATGAGCTTAAAGGGAGCTCATGCCTTTACCAGGCAAGTGGAATTGTATACTCTAGTGATCTTTCTGAGCTGTTGATAGTTTAACTTTGCCATAATAGCCAGAAGTTAGAAAACTGATGAAGTAGTGCCCAAGGTTGTCTGGGTAAGGGGGCAATGCTTTCACCAGATTATACTATTGTTTAGTTATTCACCTGAAGATATGTGAAAAGCTGGGTCAAGTAGATGATGAAATTTTTTCTTGTTATTTTCAAAGCTCAAAGGGAAAAAACTGAATCATCAAACACAGAATTAAAACTGGACTGGATAATGAGAATGAAAAAGGAAATATGGAAGTAGATTTGATATCTGGAATGTGAATAGATAAGTGAAAGGAATGAACAAGAATTTGCGAATGAAACATATTAAAACAGATGTGCATTTGAGTGTTCTAAGGAATGACATTGTGGGAATATGGTCTTGGAAAAAGATAAATGAACAAGAAGTGGTGTGAATGTGCTAATGAATGAGAAAACAAAGAAGTGTAAGTTAGAATACAAATATGTGAATGATACAATAATATGGGCATATGAAATTAAGATTGAAGAGAATCAGATCTTTGCTAACCTCCTATATGTGGTCCAAGTGAGAATGAAAAAGATAAATTCTAGTGATCTGATATATGAAAGTCATGCCACTGAGTGAGTGATTGTGATTGGAGATTTGAAGAACAAAATTAGTGTAGAGAGAGATGGAGTGGAAGAATTAGTTAGGAAATATAGTGATCTTAGAATGAATGACAATGGGAAGCAATTGTTGAAAGTTTGTGCTAAAAGAGTATTATTTGTATCAAAACACTTTCTTTAGACACAAGGCCATCTATCAATATATCTGGAAGAACCATGAGAGAGATCAGAGAAGTCTGATTGATCTGATTGTGTATGGTGAAAAATTCAGAAAAAAGATTATGGACACAAGAATGCTGAGAAGTGCAGAGATAGGCTCAGATCACTGGTAATCTTTAGAATGAATCTTGAGGGAATGGAGAATCTGCATATCATTGAGATATATATATGAGAAGGTGAAAAGCTGGGTCAAATAGATGAGAATATATGCAATGTGAAGGATGTGTGGTCACGCTTTAAGGAATGTATAGTGAATGTTACAAGAGAAGTAGTTAGTAAAATGAGAATAGATAAAAAGAATGGTGATGCATGGTAGAATGATGAAGTACACATACACTTTAAGGAATGTATAGTGAATGTTACAAGAGAAGAAGTAAAATGAGAATAGATAAAAAGAATGGTGATGCATGGTAGAATGATGAAGTACACATGATGTGGCTGAGAAGAAGAAAACTTATTAAGATTCGAAATACACTTTTGATATTTGAAGAAGAAAACATATTTGGGAATATTAAATGGAAGTGTGAGGACAGATGTATAAAAATGCAAGAAAGAGTGTACAAAGATAGTGAAAGAGAGTAAAGAGATTATAGTGAGAGAAAGATGAGTAGCTGCAGAATGATTTTGAAGGGAATAAAAGAATGTTCTGAAAATATATGAAGAATCTGAGAAAGAAACAAGGCACAGATGTGTCTGTTGTAAAAGATGAAAATGACAGAATGCTGTGGGTTGAATCTAGGATAGTTGATTAATAAAGAATTTCCAGCTTCACAAGCTTACAAACTTATTGAAGAATAGTGTACAAATTAACTTCCACTTAAGTAACTAGTATATATACAAATAAGCCTTATTCAAAGTGGAAAAATTATTTTATTGTAGAAGTACTTTTGAACTTCAAGAAGTCATCATCAGCTTTACAAAAGAACAATTAGAATACATTTTGGAATATGATATGTAGAATACAACATTCTACATATCATATTCCAAAATGTTGAATTCTAATTGTTCTTTTGTAAAGCTGATGATGACTTCTTGAAGTCAAAAGTACTTCTACAATAAAATAATTTTTCCACTTTGGAATAAGGCTTATTTGTATATATACTAATTATTGAAGAAAGAGATTAGAGTGAAAATGAGATCAAGATGAATGTTATGAATATGAAAATGATGAGCAAATCAGTGAAGATATAAGTATGATTGGCAGATTGAAGTGTAGTAAGAGTCCTGGTATGAATGAGGATCACAGCAAGATGTTAAAATATCATGGAAATCTTTTGTCAAGTGGATGTGGTACCTATGTAAACTATATTCAATGAAAGATATTGTTCAAAGTAAAGGGACTAAATCTGCAACTCTCACCATCTACAAGGGAAAGAGTGAGAGAGGTGAATGTAAGAATTATAGAGGTATAAATTTGCTGAGTGTAACTGGGAAGGGCTATAGCTGTATTTGGTAAGATTGTAATTGAGAGAGTGATGGGACAACTGATGAGATAGTGTGCGATTAGGAATTCTGTTCGAGAATCCCATCCAAAGAAATCTTGAAATTTACAAGAAAAATCTCAATTCCAGATTCTTGAGAATTTTTGTACTTTTTAATTCAGGAATCCCAATTCTTGAGAAAAATTCTTATAAAACTTGGGAATTAAAAATATTCTGCAAATTCATATCCTAAAAATTTTATAGTGATACATTAATTATTTTGGCCTTGCAATGTCTTCAAATCAATAAACTAAGCAGATAAGTGACGTAGTTTATCTACGCCACTTCTATTAATTTCATATTTCAAAATGAAAATTATCTGAAACTAATCATAAATAATATTTAAAATAGACATATATGAAACCTAAAATAACACATAGATCAATAAACTACAAAAGTCATTCATTTTATTGCAATTTTAAATATTTCTATTGTTGCAGATGCCTCCATGTTGTGACATAGGCAGATTTACAATAACATTTAGATGAGCAAAACCAAAACAAATATCTGGTTTCTAACCCATTCAGCAATTTGCCAGAATAACAATGATATCAATGGTATATAGAGGGGGGTGTATCAGAGGATATGAATGGATAGCTATCCTCAATCATTCCCCAAAAATCCCACTTTCACTCAATGGCCAAAGACAATAGAACTCTCTTAAAAAATTATGTAGCTAAAATAGGAAAGTCTTGAACTTTTTCTAAGGGGTGAATCTGTTGATCTAGATATAGATATTTTAATATAATGATGCTTAAAAAATAAGCAGTCATATAAGTTAAAATACTCATACAATCTATGTAAGATTGGATATAAAAATTCCAGAAATGGAATTTTTATATTCAAAAATAGGACCTATTTAGCAGATATAAATGAATAGACTGTTTTTGTGTATTGAAAAGCTATTTTAATAAAAACTATCAGTAAATGTAAAACAAATATAATCTTATTTTTTTAATATTATTGAAATGTGACCTATTTTTTTCAATATAATTAAAAGATTAAATAAAAAACAAAAAAATATTGGGTTATTTTATATTTTACATGATTTTTTCCTCTCTCATTTTGTTTTTATCTTTATTAAAATAGATCTTATTTTAACTAAACATTTTTTTAGAATCTTGAGATTGTTGAGAATTTCTGAAAGGAAGAAAAAGAAGTTTCTGAATCTCAATCTTGAGAAATAAATTAATTACAAATTTGGGAATTCCTGAATCTTGAGAAAGCACAATTGCTACATGGGATATGCAGTGTGGCTGAAAGTTGTGTGAACCAGATTTTCTCAATGCATATAATTGTGGAAAAGTATCTCCATGTGAGGAAGAAGGTATTCTATGCTTTTGTAAATCTTGAGAAGGCATATGATAGCATAATACAGAAATAATCTGTGGAAAGTGCTGAAAGAATATGGCACAAATGAATAACTGCTTGGGGCAGTGAGAACAATATATGCTAATGGTTCTGCAAATGTGAGAGTAAATGAAGAAATGAAAGTAACATCATAGCAATATGCTTCTTCTGTTAATTTTTTAGTTTAGCCAATTTTTAATAATGTTTAAGCCAAGAATAAAATGGAATTATCATTCTATTATTCCATAGAGAATTTTATAGAGGGATAGATAGATTAAAATATGAAAATAAATAATTAATTAACAGTAATTTTTAAAAGACAGATTTTTTTAATAATACTTTTTATTCAAAAAAGTATTATTTCCTTTGTAAAGTTTTATACAATTTTTTATGAAATATTTCTGTTAATAACATCAAATGATATTGATCTGATTTTAAAAATAGAAATAAAAAAAAGACATATTACTTGATGTCATCTATGTAACTAAAATCACATTATAATTGAAATTTTTTTCAAATAATTCTTTTATATTTTTTATTCTTTTACATATATTATCATATAAGCATATATACCATAAATGCATATAATATAATATAGTATTTAATTTACAATTTATATTTTTATATAATCATTTGAAATGATTTAAAATATTTTTCTTCTTCAATCAAGCATATATTTCAGAAGTCGTTTGTTTTTAAGACAGGCCTTCTTCTGGGATAAATTGATTGGGAGTGCACAATAGACTAATGTTGGTCACAGTGCTTGGGCTGAAATAGGCCCCTCCCTATTCTACTACTACATCACATCACAATAATTATATGTATAGTATACTCACTGTGCATATTAATGTTGTATACTTATTACAATGTTAAAAAAAATCATTGTACACTTACTTTACTATATTTTATTTTCAGTCTCATAGAATCTGTCCAAGTTTCTCGTATGTAATTTTACATTAGAGTATCTCTGTGGAATTTTATCTTCTGAAATAAAGTACATCATGGTTTCAAAATGCTCCCAAATCAGTCTTAACTACATATTCATTTTTGCAAGCTACAGCTCCATTCATGGTAAGTATAGATTGCATATTATATTTTTAATTTACATCCCAAACTCCTAACCAATTATTACATTTTATTCTCTAATTCTTTGTTAGTGTATTATGACATACATTACATTACTGTATAGTATTATATTAATTGTAAAATGGTAATGTACAGTATTTTTGCTATTTAAGCAATACAGTGTACTATAGTATACAATATAGGTTTGTTTGCATATATTGTTTGCACAATGTGAAATTCACAAAATGTCTTATTAGATGAAACATCCAGGATGCAAAGTGGCATATACCTGTATATAAATCATCAAGAATTAAAGAGTAGGAAATACATATCTTTAATTATAATAACATTTTTGCTATTCTTGGCTATCATCAGCAGGTTAATAAAATAACAAAGTATTCTTTAATGAATTGCTGAATTTTTTGTCTAAAATGCAAGTGGGAAAGTAGTGACATTTAAACACAACTATACAAATAATGTAAAATAATGAATATATCCATAAATATATTTATTGCTCAACTTGTATATTGGCACCAAACATTTTTTGTATATCTCAAAATTATATAAATCAAAAGTCACTTTCCCATAGAAATCAATGCTATTATTCAGTAATTAGTTTCAGTTCAGAGAAAAATTTTCAAAAATATTATAAATATATATTCAAATTTAGAATTTTTTTCATAGAAATGATTATAATAAGATCATCAATAATAAATATAATTTATTCTTTATTTAATATAATTTTATGTTGTTATAATGTTGATAAAACATACTAATTACAACACTCTAATATCATTACTATGAACTATGAAATCTCTGTTAATTTATATGATTAAACAAATTTTTCCATTTTTAAAATACTCTTGTTTTACTTTATATTTGGAATTGTTAATAATAAATATCATTTATTTTCAATTTGAAAAAAATTTTTTTTTTATAATTCAGAGAAAATAAATTGATGATGATGCCTCTATTGTGAACTATAAAAATTTTTATTGTAAATTCAGTCAATCAACAATATATACATATTTCAATGTAATAAGAGTAATATTTACATTATGTTTATTTCTATTTGCTTATATGTCAATTTTATAAAATGTTTAATGTGCTAAAATTAGGTTATTCATAAAATATTTATATATATTTCTCAACAATACTAGATTTTTCATGTAATAGTTAAATCGAAAATACTTAAAAATTTTCTGAAACAGTGAAATTTTATATAACATTAGAATTTTCAAGATGTCTACAGAAAAAACTTTTTGCCAGAAGCCACTACTAAAGACACAATACAAAATATCAATATTGTATTTACTTTGCATTATAAAATTTAAATGTTAATAATAACCAATATTAAAAATCTTAAATAACAATTATTTGTGTAAAATATTTTAAATTATTATTGAATAAAATACTTATAAAATTATATTAAATAATTTTTTAACAATTTGAAATATAATACATAATGGCATATGGGATTAGGCAATTAAACAAGCCAATATATTCCATACATTATTCAGATTATTTAAAATTGTATTGATAAAGTTTTCAATGCAATTTTTGCATTGGTTGATATGTTCTAGTGGCATTGACATCTCTTACATTAGTTAATGGAAGTTTCACTCTCTAGTATCCAAAAATTGATTTTAAATAATTTTTTCTCTTAATAGAGTACTCATAATATGAAATTTGTGAAATCTTCACAAAATTCATGTAATTGACATTTAAGGAATATTAATTTGTCTATCTCCATAATATAGGTTTTATATATTCAAAGTAAGAAAATATTATTTACATTTATAATAAAAAATTATTAAACATTATGGAATTTTCATATTTTGTTGCTACATATTACACAAACATCATTATTGTTTCTTTAATTATTAATTAAGAATTTATTAAATAGAGTATCATAATCAATTCTCAAAATAAAACTAAAAATTAAAAAATTTAACTGCTCTCTTTGGTGTTTAAATAACTATTAAACAAATTCTAAGCAGATAAAAAAAAATACTGGACTGCTTATAACAACCATTTAATCTGAGTAACGTTTTTGGCTTCTACCATCATCATCAGCTCTTACATACACGTAATGGAATACAATATTGTATTCCATTACGTGTATGTAAGAGCTGATGATGATGGTAGAAGCCGAAAACGTTACTCAGATTAAATGGTTATGTTAAAAAAAAATACTGGACTGCTTATGTGTGCTTAGAATTTGTTTAATAGTTACTCATAATCAATTCTGTTTAGTTATATGAAGCAAATCCTCTTGAACTTTTCACAAAAAAATCAAAAACTTTTCCTTAACCATAAATTAAGCAGAATGATTTTTCTGAAAACAATAAATATGTCAAACAATATCATAAAATGTCATTCAAAAATAGTGAACTGAAAGTGAATCTAGATGGCCATTAAAGTGCTGCATTAATACATAAATTAAGCATTTTATACATAATTTGTTCTCTTTACAATTACTTATGTGAAGTCCAAGGAACCCTTTCACATCATTTTTTTCCCTTTGTTAATAATATGATACTATCTTGTTACTGTTATTAATAAACTATTTCTTATTTGTTAGTAATAACTATCCTGTTATTTTGTTTTAATATATTTTTCTAAAAATAAAATAATATACTTCAATAATAAGAATTATGATTTAAAATGAAATGCTAACTATAATAAAATAAAACAGTAATTATATTAAATGAAAAAAAATTATGTTCTAATTTCAAATATTTTAATACATATTTCAAAAAAAACATAAAAACGATATTAATAGCTATAGCATAAATATAATTTTTGTTAAATATATCAAATATCCTTGTTTACATTATTAATATTTTAGTATATTTTTATTAGTTTATTCTAAATTAATACCACTAGGATTATTTGGAAGTATTTAGTTATATAATCATTATTTGAGCCTAAAATATTGTTTTATTGATCTTAATTTAACATTATGGTAAAATTTTATTGTTGAGAAAAACACTTATCATATGCTCAGAGAGAAGGAATTTATTTATTTAAACAATGATTATATTTAGCCTAAACTGTTGTTTTAAACTATTATTATTATTTAAAAAAATTAAAATATAGACTTTAAAATCATAATAATAACATCATTAATACTAATAAAGAAATTATTTATATCATATAAATGATCTCATTATTCATCATCAGCAGATAAATAAATGAGCTTTCACAAAAATGTATTATTGCCTTAGGCATAATAAAGAATTAAAATTATTTACATTAGGTTCTGGTAAAACCATGATAGCTGGAGAGCATACTTCTTCTGATTCCTAGTTCATCATCATAATTTTTCTCATTTTAATGGAGATAAGGAAGTGTTTGCTATGAACTCAGCAGTATTATATTATATAATAATGTATGTGGTTTGAAATGAGCACAATTGAGTATTTATTGATTGAAATGAGTATTTATTTATTGCAATTAATATTCATGTTTTTAATTTTGTTGATATTTGATACTTAAAAAAAACTCATAAACCAAAAATTTATAAAATATAAACTACCTTTATATAAAATTACAGTATCACAATATATTAAATTATAACGATGATTTTATAATATTTTAAGTATCAAAATTTACATACAATCAAATTAATATAAGTTGGGAACTGTTTGCATAGGAGAAACTAAAAGAAAATTTGTTATGCAACATAAATAACATGAAAATGCAATAAAATTAAATTACAGTATCTAATTCCATTAGTTTACTTATATTATCAACCAAAAATTCACTTTAAATAAAAATAAATCAATAATATTTCAAATTAAAAAATAAAAAATAAACTTCAGGGAGAGAACAAATTTTTAACAGTAAATAGTTAACTAATTTCTGTTTAACTAGTAATATTAAAGTACAAAAATAAATGAAGACATTTTATAATTGCTACTCTTTGTTGCCATGTAAACTTTATAATTTTTCTCTTTTTAATGATCACATTATTATAATTTCCAATTCATAATTTAAATATTAACATCTTTAAAAGAAAATCTTCAAATGCAAATCTCAGAATATGCTCATAAATATATTTTAAAATTACATTTAGAGATACATTCATGACATTTCAAAGAAAATTGTACTTAGTGCTCATGAAAAAACACTGAATCTCAAAATGAAAATACAGTGGTACCTTGGTTAACGACAAGTGGTTGTTACTCTCGAATAATTTTTAAATTGTTGAGGAATAGGTTTGGCTCTTCAGTCTCAAAAGTTTGCCAACCCCTGCACTATACCAATATCACATGCAGCACAGTATAGTAGTTTTGGCTGTGGTATCTCACAAAATGACTGGCCACCATAAAATAATAAAAGTGCCATTCCCCTTTTTATAGTCTGGGATTGTTTATACAGTGGTACCTTGGTTAACAACGGCTTTGGTTAACGACGAGTGGTTGAAAGAAAAAAAAACGTCTTGGTTAATGACACATGCTTTGTTAACGACTCCTGATTATGTGAACTTCCGGCAAAATAGAGCTCTGTAAAAAAGCTCGTCATCACATCATGTGATTAATTAGCTTAGTCAATCATTATTTTTTTTTAACAATCAATTCAAATCCAACAATATCATTATTTGTGATTTAGCTTAGTCAATCATTATTTTTTTTTAACAATCAATTCAAATCCAACAATATCATTATTGACAAGTGGTTGAAAAAAAAAAAAAATGTCTTGGTTAACAACTCCTGATTATGTGAACTTCCAACAAAATAGAGCTCCATTTATTAATGTTAATTTTTTTGTAGCAAATATAATAAAAAAATTATATTTTCCATATTTTTAGGACATTTTAAATGAGTTTTATCTGCATTTTTAATATTTACTATGGTTGTGGGAAGGAGCCGGAATGAATTAATCAATTTTCAATTAAATCCTATGGGAAATCGCACTTTGGATAACGACGGTTTTGGTTAATGATGGTAATGCTGGAACGGATTACCGTTGTTAACCAAGGTACCACTGTATATATTTACTGTTTCAATTCTTCCTCTATTGATATCATCAGGTAAGAATTTTGCACCAATTTCTCGTAAATCAATCTATAAAATATTATTAAATAAAAAATTTAAAATACAATCTTAATTTAAATGCTAATATTTTAAAAATACTAAATGATTCTAATTCAACATAAGTAACATTTACATTCTTTAACACTAATAAGTCAGAAAATTTGTCTTAAGCAAATAAAGTTTATTATTAATTGTAATTTTCAATTCTTATAACTGAATGCTTTTTTGCATCACAAAATATCAACACATTTTCAAAAAATAACAGATTTAAAATTAAATGAAACCATAAGCTATTCAATTGCAATATACAGAGTAACTTTTATAAAAGTTGGCATAAGTTATGAAAAAATCATCCATGCAGACAACAAAACAATCATCACTGATCAGGAGAAAAATTTTTATTGATTAGTGCTATATGTTTTGTCATCTATATCAATTTTGCATCAGAAGTGAATTATAAATTCAAAAAGTCATCACTTGACACTGCAAGGCTTGATTGTTTTCCAAATTAATGATCTTTTTTTAGAAGAGACAGACTATCTTATATTCAAATAAAAAAAAATAAACATCTAATTATAAAGTGAGAGTTTATACCCATTTTCAATAAATGTGGACTAAGATGTTTCTATCAAGCTTTAAAGAAAAGTATTTTAGTCTAAATTTAATGAAAATTATTAAAAATTATAATACAGTGATACCTCAGTTCACAAACACAATCTGTTCCTTGACTCTGTTCATGATCCGAAAAGTTTGTAATCCGAATCAATTTTTCCCATTGCAATTAATGTAAAGTCACATGGCACAAGATTGATTTTTTTCTTTCTTTCTTTCCCCCAGATGAAGAATTTGCTTAAAGAAGACGTTTCTCTAATTCAGTAGAAATTCAACAAGCTGCGATGAAGGCACCGGAAGCTGTAGCAAAGAAAGGCTTGCAATCAGCATTTACATCTTTGTATAGACGTTGGCAAAAATGCATAGTGGCACAGGGTAACTACTTTGAAGGAAACATCGCTTAGGTAAGTATTATATGTATCGGAAACTTTTTGAACATAGTGATATATCTGGAATAATGTGTAATCATTGTATTATGAAGTTAAATAATAATATATAGTTACAAAACCTTTGGGAAAATGCAATATGTTACAGATAGTCATATTATCAGTATATGCTAAGTGCCAGATTTAATACCAGATCATTTACTGAAAGCAGAAATCAATAGTACACAGAGTAAATGTGATATAATCAATGAAGAAAATAAAAAAAATTGATCAATGATCAAATTGTTTCTTCATAAAAAAGTGAAAATTATTTTTGAAAAACAAAAAAGTGTTACAGATTTATGCTTTTTGTTATATTGAAAATTTGTAAGCTGAGGAATACCTGTACTTCACTTATACGGAGGAGCTCTTAGGCCATCCAAGTGTAGGAAATATTTATTAAAAATTACAAATTTTAGTTATTAAATAATTACACTAATTAGAGAAGATTAGAGAATCAGAATTTGTTGTGATATTAAAAAAGTCTCAATTCACTGAAAGCTGGCTTTAAACAAATACAAAATATATATATATTTGAAGCTTGTAGCAATTAAGATCCTTCTAATTTTGATGATCTTAGTGAAAATGTCTAGTTGAAAAGAAATTGCATGTAAGCTCAAAAATTGTACCAAATTTCATTTCGTGAATTAAAAGCATTATAATAATGATTGCATTCAATCATTTGGAAAAAAAAATATTTGTTTAAAAGATTCAAGTTGTAATTTAAGATTTTATTTTAATTATTACTGTTTTGTGATACAATAAAAAAGTAAAAACGAAGTTCAAAAATTAAAATTTTTTCCTTAAAATTTGTAGTTTTTATATGATTAATTCAATGTTCTTATTTAATCAAATAATCTTAAATGAAATCTATATGAAATATTTGAATAAATAACTAACAATTCTTAATAATAATTTTGTACATAATGAAAATTATGTTCATACAATAAAAATATTAATTTATAGATGATACATATGATTTCTAAGAAAATGTTATTTGTATACAGGTTCTCCTCACTTAATGACTGAGTTCTGTTCTCACGATTTTGTCATAAAACGAATTAATCAGTAAGCGAGTAACTTGTTTGTATATAGTTATCATGGCCGTAAAGACATTTATTTTCTTCATCAGATGTTTAGAACTACAAGTGTGGGGAATTACATGCAATGGAAGTCATAAGCGATGCATATAGGTGAAAACCAAATTTTCTGGTAAAAAAAATAAGGTTGCAAGTTTAGACATAAGTTCAAGCATTTGTTAAACAGGAAAGTCATTAAGTGAGGAGTACCTGTATTCATACTTTAGTATTTTTATATTATTATTTAAAGTTAATTATAAAAATTGAGGAATTTGAATCATATTATAATTGAGTAAATGTGAATTATTTCTGTAAATTCTCTTAATACTGTGTATCTTGCTAATAAATATGAATTCCTTTATAAATCAGATTTTTTGTAGATATTTCAGTTATTGAAAGTATGGATTCTTACAATTTTTTTAGTAAATAGTTTAAAAATGCTAGTTGTTAATAATATATAAGTTGTTATAAGAATAATATATGGAGTGTCCCGTCTAACCTGATTTTTGATGATGGAAATATATATGTCTAATTTAGTAATGACAACATTTTCTAGGAAAGTTGTGTATGCTGAATCCAAAAATCAAATGACCTTTGTCCTCATAGGTCATCTTCAAGGTCATTTCGTATATATCTCACAAACCACAAGTGATGGGAAGACAAAGACAATTAGAAAGTTGTGGAGCATCATTGAATTAGTCAAAAAGTGAACTGAAAATAATGCACTTATTGAGAAAAAATCTGAGGAAACACTGTTTCAAAACCAAAATAGTTTAAAGGTATTAATCTTAATTTATATTGGCCGCGTGGAAACGCTTCGGCTTTCTACTCTGGAGGACCCGGGTGCCGGATAGGCCGCGTGGAAACGCTTCGGCTTTCCACTCTGGAGGACCCGGGTTCGTCTCGGGTCCCACCCCTTGAAAATATTTATCATGGGGAGATCGGAAGAGCGTGAGTCCCACCCCTTGAAAATATTTATTATGGGATCTGGGCCCGGCCCGTCGATCCGTCCTCCACAGTCCGGCTGACCCCTCCGCAGGGGTGGGCAACCTGTGGAAGGGCTTTTTTTTTGCCCCGTCACTTAGTATTCTCCCTGAATGGAAAGTGGCGTCATCTGTTAACAAAAAAAAAATCTTCATTTGTGGCAGGGAAAAACCAGATTGATCCAACAAATAACAACTAAAATTTAAAAAAAAAAAATAAGATATAAGTCGCTAATATATTTTTTATTTGTATATAAATTTGAAAACAATGGCATCTTCCAATATAAGAAAATACTAAATCTAACTAATGTAATGATTTAAATAAATTGTTTTATGTCTATTGGTTTTATTAAAATAATTACCATAATAAAATCTATAAATAGAACTGATAACGTCAATATTAACTTCCAGAAAATTGGATTTGTTTTTTGTCAATAATTTAATAAAATGAAAATTTTCGAGAGTTACATAAATATAAGACAATATTGGATTAAAAGTTAAATTTTTGTAATTAGTAAATAAAACATCAATGATTTACAAATTATTGCCTTAATAGGCTTAAATTCAAAGATTATTTGGCATTTAGCAGTTCTGAAATTCAAAGTCGAATGGCAAGTAAATAGGTAATATCTTTCGTAAATTATTATATTTATATTAATGTTTATGAAATAGTTTAATATCAATAGGTAAAATGGCAGTGACTTTCTGATATCCCAGAACCAATTAGAAATCTTTATATTGGAATTAATGGGAAACGAGTTTCTGATTTATGAATTATCAATTAACAAATAGTTTTTAAAGTCCTAATAACCTTCGTAAATTGAAGGATACATATACGTAGTAGAATTTATATGACAAAAAATATAAATTTTTTTATTGATGGTAAATCGCATTAAACTATCAAGATTTGTAATTTATAATCTTTTGATTATAATGAAAAATTTTCAAATTGATTAATGTTCCATTCAATTAGGCAGTGAGTTAAGCTATTAAGTTATTAGATTATGACAGTAGGACAAAAGTTTCATGTTTGGATTTTTATACCTGTATTGTTGCATGTCTCCTCTTGTAAATGAACAAAATTATCTTTCTGTATTGCTTCACTCCATAACCAATTGAGAGGAAGTACCCTTTAAGCTTTAAAAATATTTGGTGCTTTATTTCTCAATTATTTTTTAAATCCATTTATATGAAGGAAATAAAAGTTTTCATAGAAGAAATCACTTTTATTTATGTTCAATTCTGTAGAAAGTTATTTGGTTTGGAGCCAATCAGTAAATACAGTGAATGGGATATATTAGTTTATATTAAAAATCAAATTATCTGGAAGAAAATATAAATATAGAAATATAAGAACTGCCGGAGATTTTATAATCAAATATAGCGTATGGATATTGAATCACTTTTGTAAGGTTAAGCAGTTTCAATTTTTCCCTCAAGATTTCATGAGAATTTAAATGAAAATGATGTGGCTTATCAGTTCAAAATCTTTTAATAATGATTCGAACATATTTTAAAATAGCTGCTCCTTAAAATCTATATATTTTAGGTTATGAAAACATGTTTGTACAAAATTCCTCAGTATTTTTATTAGACAATGTTTTAATAAATATATTTTTAAATCAAAATCAATATTTGATTAATAAAATATAAATTACTATTTAATAATGCAATGAACAAACACAAATTTTATTCACATTCATAATTTAAAATATTTGCCTTTAACACATTAAATATTTTGTGTGAACAACAAAAAAAAATAGTTCAAATTTTTCTACACAATATTTTGTAAAATTCTATTTAATCATAATCTAAATATTTTGTGTGAACAACAAAAAAAAAATAGTTCAAATTTTTCTACACAATATTTTGTAAAATTCTATTTAATCATAATGAATTATGGTGCTACTAAAAATAATACGTGTGAATATATTTATTAAATATAACTGTATGATTATTTTGTTAATGAATTATTCTGAATAGATTATATCATATTTTATAACTTTAAGATATATGGTATAATTGTTTAGGTTAACTATTATAATCTCGCAAAACCAAGTGCTTATAAAATTGTGTTGTGCTTATTTAAAATAAAACATTTTAAACTCTTGATTTCTTGTCATTCAATGTGCATTGTTAGAAAAACATATTATTTATAATAAATATATTTAATTTTTTCCATTTTGTACTGGTGTATTATTGGAAGAATCATCTTTCTTGGCAGAATTATCATCATTGTGATTTTCTCCTGAATTTGAATCGTCTGATGGTGACCCTTTCTTAAGTCCAGCTTTTCGTTTTATTTCTACGTGTCCTCTACAGCGATCACATTCATCATCTGTGTCAGAAGAACTTTCTGCAAATTCAAGTGGTTTCACATATATACAGCAACCTATGAAATAATTGTTTGATTAGAAATATTTAATCTGAATATATTATTATTATTATTGCTTTTTTATTAAAATAACATATAATCACATATTAACATAAAACACTATTCTTTAATAAAAAAAAAATTGAAAGTTTATATTAAATTGGAACTATATGATCAGTTTATATTTGAAAAAAATTAATGGAAATTAATATTCAGAAATACTATTTATATTAGTGATTTTCTTTTGACGAAGACCAAGAATGCTATCGATAAAATCTTCAAATACTCAGTAAATTTTGTTAATTAAAACAGTTTGGTTAGTTTAAAATTCATATTAATCAAGGAATGAAAATTTAAGAATCTCTAAAATGGAAAAGTAAAATTTGTCAATAATCAAAGATAATATATTAAAACAAATAATATGAAGGAATTCTGTAAAAATTTTATTATATACAGAGTGATTCAAAAAGATTGTGCCAAAATTTACAGATTTGTATAGGATAAAATTCTGAGTAAAAAAGTCTAGTCAGTTTTTTGATTTGAGGCTCTGTTTAAAAGATATAACGCATGAAAGTTTTGTGACATCATTTCTGTTTTGATATATGAGAGACAAGAAACATTGAAAAAATTAAGTTTATTGATTTAAATTAACAAAACTGTAAAGCAATTTTAATTAATTAATGATGTTAGATGAAATGTTCAATGTTTGCAAAAATAATTCTGCACGGACATCTGTATTGCGGAAGAGTACTCCTGTACAGACATTACGCAGCTCTACTATTCCTAATGGTGTTCCCATAAATGAGTGCATATATGCCAATTCTACATAAGAATAGTGATCCATAACATTCTCAAAAAAGATAATAGTAAGCAATATACAACTATCAAACCAGGAAGAGTTAGCAATTTAATATTCGAAAATGAATGCTGCATTTATAAAACAATTACGCTTCATTTAAATAATCAGTCGTTAATTTAATAAATAATCTGTTCTCGATGCTTTAAATTTTTTTAGAATAGTTTTTAAGTAGTTGAAATTTATTGATGATTTTGAAAATGCAAATAAACATATTTTTAAAATAATCTTTGATTGAAGGAAATGATGTCGCAAAACTTTCGCACATTATATCTTTTAAATGGAGCCTCAAATAAAAAAATATGAACTAAACTTTTTACTCAGAATTTATCCTCTACAAGTCTAAATTTTGACTCAACCTTTTTGAATCATTCTGTATAGAATTTTTAGATGATAGAAAAATTCAAAGCATTGCCTTTTTATAATTTAGCTTTAATGATTACTATGAGACTTCCAACAGGTCTAGTTATTTAGATTTGAATAATGAAAATTTATTATTCAAATTGATAATTTTATATGTAATTTATATTCCATAATCCATATACAAAACCAATCATCTAACGATTTTAATGTAGAAACGTTTTCAACAGATACAACTCCTTTCATCATGTAATTTTAATCAACATGAAGAATAGATTACATTTTTGAATTCAAAAATGAAAAATATCGAGGTAATGTATTGAAAAAAGTAAAAATTTTTCAACATAAAAATTCAAAATTATATTGCATTATGATAGATAAAAATATAAAAGTGTTATTAAATATAGTTCACTAAGGGAAGCAAATCAATTAGAGTGAAAACACTGGCACAGTACATAGAAAAATAGTCATTCATAGGAATGTTTAATTTTAAACAATAATGTTTTTGGTCTCTCATAAAGCCATCATCAGCTAAATGTAGTATATAATGATTCAGAAAATATTATATTTAATAGCATAAAAAATATAAAAACCACAAATACTTTAGGTTCTTTATTTAGTTTTAACTTTATCTGATGATGGTTTTAATATATTTGGATTATGAAGTGATGTGAGAAACTGAAGTCACGACATAAGTTAAAAAAAGTGGAGATACATTAATAATGAGAAGAAGGAGGAGGTAATGGAAATATGGATTAAGAATGGAACAGATGTCTAATTTTTTTATATTAATTTTCTTTTTAATAATTATATTAATAACTTTTTTAATATTAAAAGAAAATTAGCAAGTGTTCTTTGTTTTTTTCTCATATTTTAATTTACTCTTTTTTACTCTTAACAAATAACTGGAAATTGGCAGTTTTTTGATTCAGCTGATTTATAGCATATGAATATGCTTATTAATAGCATATTGATTAATGAAAGTTTACTAAATTTCTTTTATTTACATTTGTTTTGTAAAAGTTTATAAAGTAAATAAAAATTACTTTTTTATTTCTTCAGATGATATTCCATGTGAATGTAAAAAATCAAAATAGTAGTCATTATAAAATTCATTTGAACTTTCAAGTAATGAACATAAATTATGAAGCAATTCATCTCTCTTTTGACTATATAATTCTTTTTCTTCTTCATTTTTTGGTATATGCTGTAATTTATTTTTGTAAACAATTATAATTAATTTAAAATGTTAACATTAATTTAAATGTTAAAAGAGTTCTTACCCCAATTGCTTCTTTAATTGCTTTTGCTGCTTTTAATATAATAATAATCAATTTAACATTAGCTTCTTCTTGCATTTTTATTTCACTTTTGTAAAATTCTAATTGTTTGTTTATCTCTGCTAAATTAGAAGACATTGAAACTACATTCACAGTCAATTCATTAATCTGTAAATAAGTTACAAAATTGTTATATGAATATATGACAATTTTATAAAATATTTGTAATTTAAACTAATATTTCTAAATAAACAAATATAAAATTCACAATATTTAATAAAATTTAATATTTAAAAAAATACAATATAATAAATTATAAATACAATACAATAAAATTCTATCCTGATATTAATTATAATACTTTTACTGGAACAATTCATTTTCAAAAATTTTATTATTAACAATGTTTACCCTTATTAAGAAAATACTTCTTTATAAAAATTAATTGCAAAATTTAAGGGATAGCTGGAAAGAGCAGATTACAAGTTATCCGAAGCACTTATTTGTGATGCTGCAAAATATAATTGAACCCAAGAAAATATTTTTTTATTTTTTCATGGTCAATTCTTTTTAAATAAACTCTAACTGAATCCAAAAATTTACCTTGAGTCTTAATTACTGTGATTCCAAATATTAATTTCATAAGAATTATCTTCTTTTTCAATAGAAATGGAAAATCATGATCATTTGACTTAAATAAAAGAGTTATTTTGAGAATTTAAGCATATTTGCCAGTTTGAAACACACTGAATGGTCTTAAATACTGATCATTTTCTCAATTATTAATTTATGGCCATATTCATCATGGCAAATTAATTCTCAGGCCAAGATCACTTCTATTTTTTGTATTTGCCACAACAAATTTTGTGAATTAATCTTCAACTACCAGGGGTTATTTAACCCACTTCTATTTGGAAGGGGTTAAATAACCTCTCGCAGTTGGAGATTAATTCACGGAATTTGTTATGGCGAGTGGATTATTTAACTCACTTCTATTGGGAAGGGATTAAATAACCTCTCGCAGTTGGAGATTAATTCACGGAATTTGTTATGGCGAGTACGAAAGATAAGAGTGATCTTGGTCTGAGAATTAATTCGCCATGGTGAATACGGTCGTTAGAGTCATTGCATAATCAATTTTCTGGTTGTTTATTTCTTAGCAGAATGGCAATTATTCTGCATTTTAAATTCAATTGAGGAGAAGAAATCCAAAAGTTTCTATTGAGTGTAAATATTCCATTGGAACTGTAGCTTCTTGCTGCTCATTTGAAAGTGCCTCTGCATTGAGACACTGCTATAAATCTTATATATCTATCTTCCTTAACATCATTAGACATATTATTCACTAGGAACAGACCATACAGATTAGAAACAGAAAATTTATTTTACTTCATTAAAGTGTGATGTCACAACATAACAAATCTAATGTCATTCAAATAAGTTAAAATGAAAGATTTTTATGAAGTTATCAATAATCATCATTCAGGAGATATTGTAGTGATGTCACAAATATGATTGAAAAGTATTTCTTCATTTTTACAAATAAGTCTACAATATTTTATGTAACCTAATTTGTCAGATACTAAATGAACATAATTTAAAATTCTCGATAGTAGAAAAATAATAGCAAGACATTAATTGTGAGAGTACTTAATAATAAAAGTTTAATCTCTCTGAGTTCAGAATCATTTTGTACATAACTTATCTTTGTATTTTTTCTTGTGACTATTACTCATTTTTTGAGTAAACAAGAAAAAATAAACAAAAAAACAAATTTTATTATTGTTTGTTAGTCTAACTGATGATCAATTCACATATGCCTTTTGCCATTTGTTATTTCAAGAAATGTGTCTTGATGTATATTCATTGCAAATGTTTTCACCAATAGAACTGCCTAATTTTGAGAGGTGTTTATAGATTGGTATCTTGACTAATAGAGACATCTCTTAGAAAAATTTAAAGATATGCATATTTTGGTATTTTGTTTACAGATTTAAGCTTTCAGCCAAGGTGAATGGATGAGGAGATGTGTGTAGTGTAATTGGCAATCAACTACTCACTCATAGCCCCTGAATTTCCCTAAAGTTATTTGATGAAACTATCCATTGACAAATGGCTATACACATTAGAAAGGGAAGATTCAGTTTTATTTTCTCATGCACAAAACAGCATGACATCACAAACATTGTTGATAGAAAAACCATATACATTAAAATAGATATTTGTACAATTTATTGATTTTTGTGTTATTTTAAATACTATACAGGTATCCCTCTATAACACGGCTTTCTTCAACATGGTTTCACTCTAACACAATTTGAAAATTGCAGAAAGCCTCATATAACACGGATTTTACTTAACACATTTAAAAAATTACGTTTACTCTCCTACAACACAAAATATTTTCATTAATTATCGTAAATCCATACTGAAGATATACAATACATACACAAAATGCAATCATTGGGAAATATTTTGCTAAAATTAATCAGAAATTCAATTTCATTAGTTTGCTATGAGAGGGACGATTTGCAATCTATTTTCAATTTTGATTTGAAATTGAGTTAATTGGTGATCATTGAGTATTTTGTGTTCCAAATGTTCAGTTCTTGGATAAAAAATAAGTTTTTATTCTTCAATAGAGAAATGTGAAAGAGAAGAAAAACTGTTTTATTCATAAATTTTTTTTGGTTATATGTTAAGAAACGACTGATTTCTAGCGGGTTAGATTACAGATTTTGTAAAGAGAGCAGAAGATACACAAACTTTAAACACAAAAAAGTTCAGAAGTGAAGTTCAGTTATTGTTAAAGAAAAAAGTGTTCTTCTTTTAATAAAACAATGGTAAAGAAAATATTATTATTAAATAAATGTTACATAGGCTATATACTTTTTATTTCCTTTTGTTTTATGTATATTGATTTTTTAGGGTCTTGCATATATATTTTTTCTTCCTTTATGTTTCATGTTACTAATATGCTTAATAAAAATTAAAGTTTCTTATGTGGAATTAAAGGAAGTTATTTTGTTTTTAATTGGTTTTGGAACATAACTCCCTTTTTTGTATTGGCTCCAGGTCTCATATAACACAGTTTTACACAACACTGTGTTTTTCAAAAACCTATCTACTGTGTTATAGGAGGGATACCAGCATATCCTTCTCAAGTTTTAAATTATACATAATTATTATCCAAAATAATGGCATAATTTAATTTGCTAGAAAGCAAACATTCCAAGCAGACACATCATGCCATCTATTGCATAAGCTATAAAGATTTGCTGATAATTGAAATTTTGTATATTATTTTAGAATGAGTATTTTCAAAAAATATCTAATAGTCTTAGACTCTAAGTGCAATTCAGAGGCATGCAAGTAAAAAAAGATTTATAAAGTTTCATTTCATAACTTTTGGATATTTCAGTCTAAAAATGTGACACTAATGAGGACAAACAAATTATTATATAGATTGCATAAAAATTTCTAATTGAAAATCCTTTAAGTATTGCAACTCTGGTAATATTCATTAAATTATTAATTTGTTAATAATGAAGCATGGATATTCATTTAATAATTTTTATTAAAAATATTTTTATCTATCTGAATAAGCAATTTTAGACTATTTAATTTTAAAATAATGAAATATGGATATTCACATTTAGACTTTTTCTTATTCATATTTTCATTATCTACAGTTTCTGCAGTCCATTTTACTTTCTTCTGGTTTGCTGGCTTTTTTAATTTTAATCTAACAACTTGTAAATTCTAGAAGAAAAAAAATTAATTTATGATATAAATTTCTTCATTTTTTATTTTGTTTAATTGGGGCAGCCACTTAATTGGGCCAAAATAACTTAGTCCCAATTAAGCGGAATCCACTGTATATGATATATATCTATGATATATATTATGTTAAATGAGGACATTCATATATGATGTTGAATGAGGAATTTCAGTACATTGTTTCAGTTAAACTCACAATTTTCAAGAAACTAACCCTGATTTTAAATGACGACTCCTATATATATAGGAATCCTCATTTAACATCAGGTTCTTGAAAATTTTGACTTTAACTGAAACAATGTTAACTGAAATCAAAAATCCTATAGGCCTGGTGTTACAAGTTAAAAGGTTACATTTTTAGAATTCTTTCTGGTTGGTACTAACAGGGATAATATTTGATAATTTTTCTAATCTAAATACTATGATACTGTTTAATAATAGAATGAAGTGAAACAAAAGCATGATTTAATGCCAAAATGTTATACAGCAGATATATATCATGACTTGCAGGAAATAAAATTATTTTCTAGTAAAAGATGGCTTAGAATTCATAGGTGGCATATCCATGATTAGTTTTTTTATACAGGTTGACTATCAAAAATCTGGTAAACAATATTCCAGTTCTATCATTTTTCCGGCATGAATGTCAGAGCACAGTTTTAAATTTACCGTGTTGGCGTGCCATTGTTTTCTGGAGGTGCCGTTTATGTTTTCACAGCCTTGTACTCCAGAATCAGATGTTTAGTCATGCTTGCAACCACAGTTGTCAGATTGGCTTTTTTGATGCTAAATAAGCTCTTTTTTGCTTTTTTTGCTTATTGGCCTTATATAAAATCTTTTTTAACTGTTTTCAAGGATACAGTAATGAATTAAAATTCTGTAGAACTACAGTCTTTTATTTAGTTATTTAACAATAAAATTTATTTGCTTTTCATTTAGTGTTTAATTTTATTTCTTTAAACATTGTACAAGTAGTCTTTTTCTGTTAAATATATACAGCATATATATATACACATCAAAAATCCCAAATTTCCAAAAATCTGGCAATCCTCAGGTCCCGAGGTTGCCGGATTTTTGATAATCAACCTGTACTAGATTTCAACCATTCACTAATCACTACACAACTATGCCAGGCTATCAGGCTAACTATCAGGCCCTATTATAGGTTGACAACACTTGTTGAACTTGTTGAATTGTATAGGATTGGGATTGATAGCCTGGCACAGACCCTCTCGAGGGGAGCCTGCCTTAACGTGGCAAGAGGGCATGTGCTGGCAAGCATTATGTCTGTATCTGTGCAACCACAGCCAGGCCGATAAGGTCAGTGTCTGGGTACACTAAGAGACTCCCAGTGGGGAGATGGCATTTTTCCAAGAATCCCTGCACTGGAAGAAGGTGCATGTGCAGATCGCACACTAGTGTCCTTAGAGCACATCCCCCGTTGGGCCTGGGAAACCCAGATCCAAGATGTGGGGGAGAATGATTGAAATCCGTTCCATTCTTTTGGGCCTCAGTTGACTTTCTATAGAGAGGCCCAGAGTTAAAGTCCGAGTAGTCCTGACACTGTCTTAGGTGAAGAAATTCTTTCTGGGTCGGTAGAGCCCCGCTGCACCCCACCCTCGCTGGTGGCGCTCTGTAGTTCGCCGATCGACTGCCCAAGTCCCTGTGAGTCCGGGATTAAGAATCAGCCCTGCATGAGGTACAAGTCCTTTATAAGGGTCCCAAATCCCAAGGTGGTGTACTGTGTTGACGGGATGAATGGTGAAGTGATAGAAGCCTTAACAGTGCCCACCCGAGAGCTGGTCATACTCAGGTTGTAGGAGACCTGTCCCCAGACCAGGGGAAGCTTGCTTCCCTAGGGAATCACAAAACCTCATGGAGTTGACCCGAGTGATATTTGACTTCCGGCATGGCGTCTGAGCCCAGCCAATTTACCGAGTCAGTCGATATCGTCTCTATGGTGGCCCACTAGTTATATCTCACAGTGAGCTGCATCGGGGATCAAAATCAGGGAGATTCTCGCCCTTTCCAAGAGAGGAAGGTTCTCGCTTTGGTTTACCATTGTGTGTTCCACCCTGCCGTAGCGAATATCAGTTTAGGTTCTGTTCACTTGATGGATCCGGCCTTGTCCGATCCCCTGTCAGGTTGCTGCATTTACGCGATGGTTCTGCCTGACATTCGTGATCTCCCTGTTGGGAAATCCAGTAGCAAATCCGTTCAGCCTCTTTATTTGCTCACAGTAAGGAAAGGTTCAGACTTTTCCGTCCTTTCGGCATGTTGTCGTCGTTTATTTGTCACGATAGTGTCTGAGCAAGGTGTTTGCTGAACACACAGTAGCAAATCAGCCTCTTTGTGTTTCCGATCCCTCTGTGGACGGAGGTGATTCTCAGCAATTTAAAGGTCGCTTTAGCGACACAATGCACAAGATACGGATGCGGCGGTCTTACCCTAGGCCTGGTAAACCTGAGCGAGTCTGCCGTATACGTATTTTGTTCGCTTCGTGGACCAAGAAGTGGCAGGCGAGTCCGCACCCAAGTGGACAAGACAATGATTAAGTCAAGATTATTCTTGCAGACGTGAAGTACCCTGTAGTACCCTCGTAGGTGGAACAGGGGAACGGCCTTTCGGCCTGTCTCAGAATATGAAATGAGCCTGGCACAGATCTCTTATATAAATTTTCCAAGTGGTAGCTTCTTAATTTGATCTTGAATCCTCTGTAAGGCTCCAGGATGATAAAAACAGGCTTATGGCTTACCTGCAGTCTGTGGAGTGAGTAAGGATAGGTAATGAGACTTAGATGACACAGAGACTACGTTTGTAACAACAAACAACTTCCTTTATTAGAAAGAGAGAGTTTACAATAATACATAAACTCTGAACATATTTGGAGAATAAATACCTTTTGATTATACAAACAGAAATTAAATCTAGTTTCTTTTTCTTCTTTTATAGATTGAGACGTTCATTGTATGGTTCAGTTCCTCTTGCGGTTAATTACGAATTGAGGATGACACTATCCTCTTATTAATGTCCCTTTTAATCCAGATGTCTTCTGCTACTGATTATTCTTTCTTTCTGACAACAGGCTTCAGATTAACTATCGGCGATATATTTGTTAACAGGTACCGATCCTCAGGGAATAGGTTACCAGTTCGATTCGAGTCTTCTTTTACTTTATGATGAACAGATATCGTTGGGACTTCTCACTTCAATGGGCAAGCACAGACTTCTCTACGTATTACTCCTTTGGAGTTTGGCGACCGACTGCTGAATCGTGTCTCCGTTTCGGGGCAAATTCTTGACCCCTTTCGGTAAATAAATTGATCGTCTTGCCAAGGTAAAACATCTCTTGGTATCAACTTTCCACCCTGGTTACAATTATTTCCTCAATTTGATTATAACTGAACCCCTTAATGTCATTCGACATCTAGTTTATGATTGTGCAGGACAAGGTTCTTCCTGTCGGAGATAAAGTAAACTATCTATCGGTCGGATTACATATCTAAGGTGTCACTCTGTTTGGATTTCTTCCAATTATGTTTGATAAAAAGGTGTATAGTGAACTCTTATATTCAACCCAAATTCCAGGTCTCCACACCTCTGATTGAAAAACTGAAGCACTTTTACTTGCCATTCTAGCTAAACATCTTGTTACTAATATATTGTTCATATAAAATATTGTATACTTTAGTTAGTGTTTATATAAAATATAATTACCTTGTTTTCTATAACTACTATAAGTTTCCATCTCTTTTTCCCTCTATTATGAAATGTGAAAAATAGGGCAATATTTGTTTCACTGCCTTAAATTTTTAATTTTTGTATTTATTACTTTAGTTTTTCTGGCAACATAATAGTAAAACAATATTAACTGAGAAGGATAATGGTCTACTATATATGAAAACTTTTTATCATAAAGATGATAGAAATTCAAAATTGAAACACACTATGAATTAATAATACTATTAAACTGCTTCAACTAAGACTACTTAAATAAAAACACAGCACTTCTTGCAGTAAAGTATCAAACTAAATTTAGGGGTTCTTTAAATTAATGTATCAGTTTTAAATTTCAACTGTTTCTTGTTATTTGTGTGAGGAGTTTGGTTGGTGCGTGTAAGTGATCTATAGCTTGAAACGTCAAGGTTGTTTTGGCATCGCTTTGCATAGGGTTGTGTGTTGCGAGTCACGTGCACTCCATGCATTCCGTGTATGTGTGTTCGTGAACCGAAGCATCATTTGTAAAGCGAAGCAAAATTTGTTTGCAAATGTGTTCGTAAACCGATTTGTTCGTGAACCGAGGTATCACTGTACATATTTTTAATAAATAAATGTAAAGATTATTTGGGCTAGATTGAATCAAATATGATTTCACTAATTATCTATATTGTATCAAAAAAAGATTTCTGCATTATAGGATTAAACCTGTTTATTATTAGAAACCAAATTAATTTCTTTTAAGAAGTTATTTTCAAGAATTAATACTCCCACTTTCAAGTTCAACACAGAAAACAATTGTAATTTTTTTATTTAGCATCAAGTTGTATCTAAGAATGAAAGAAATTCCTATGAAAAATAACACCAAAATAAATTAAGGTGGTTTCCAAAAAAAGAAAAATTTTTATAAAAATCATTTTTAAAAAATAGTTATTATTAGATACTTACATCAAGAGCCTTTTGAATAATTGCATTGATATTAACATTTTCTAAGCCTTCACTACATTCATCAATTCCTTCCAAAGTTAAATTCCTATAATAAATAATTAGATTACCCATTATTTAATTTCATTACAAATTTCAAAATATTTTAACAATCTATAATTTTAATTAATTAATTAATTAAAATAATTAAATAATTATAAAATTAAAATTATATGTTATCAATGAAATATCTAGTTAAACTTAATGGATTTATAATGTCCAAATAAATAAAAATAGATTCTTTTATATACAGTGGATTCCACTTAATTGGGACACCAGTTAAGCCACATAATTGGGCCAAATCTCAAAGAATGGAAACCAAACTAATTAACTAATACATGATTTAAAAAGCTTAATTGGGACATTAGCAGAAAAGAAATTTTCAATTTTTGATATATTTTAGGGATATTTTGAAAGTATGGCAACACTATGTACACTAATACTTGTTGTGTGCTTTCTTTTTTATATAAAAATTATAACAACATTTTATTGTACTGGTAATTTTACAGGTTAAACCTTACTACAAGACAATACAGACTAACACAATGGAGCAGGTCATTTCTTTCCATCCTATTACATACACATCGTCGACATACTGTCGCCGCACTAATATAAACATCCATTCTTTGGTAAAATTATAAGTAAATATCATCTTTGATAAATAATACATAACAATACTGTATTCGACAACACTAGTGTGATGAGAATCAGTTATCTATTGTCGTGAGTCTGGCAAATGTGTATCTACTTAAAAGTCTACAGTTACTGTACCTAGCAATATTCATTTACAGTGTCAATTTTATTTAAAAATTACTGTATCTAGCGATATTCATTTACAGTGTCGATTTTATTTAAAATTAAAACTTTGCCAAGATGTCAGGAAAGGGTTTTACATTTTCAAGTAAACTTGCTTTGCTGGATAAAATTAAAAGCCAGCCATTTAATACAATCCTGTATTATAGTTTAATTTGTAGCTGATGAGAATTTCAAATAAATCGAAAGCGCTACTACTTCTAAATGTTTTTTGATTTTTAAGTTATGAAATTATTTCCTGCCTTAGTGCAGTTAAAATTTTCGTGTAGTGTAGATTTGAATAGCACTCAGTGCCGGATTAAACAAGATGGAGGCCCTTAGGCAGTCGAAATCTTGGGACCCTGTCAAAAAGTCAAAGAAGCAATAGATCAATGGTTTTCTATAGTTAGCGGGCGAAGCGTGAATATCAGCTGCCCAGTGCCGGATTAAACAAGATGGAGGCCCTTAGGCAGTCGAAATCTTGGGGCCCTGTCACATTACATTGCAATCATTTAGCATGATATTCAATAACCGGAGAGAACATCGAAACTTATCTAAATTGATGAGGGATGGATCTCCTGAAAAGGAAAAATTCCGTTGTTCAAAATTTACACTTACTGGAGTAGACGTACTAATAGTAACAGCAGTAGTAGTAGTAGTAGTAGTAATAGTAGAAATAATAATAATACTTATTCTATCAGTAGTATGTAGTAGAGTTATCCATATATGTGAAATCTATTGCATATTGACGAGATATAGAAAGCAATGTAAAGGCAAAATTCACAGATTGAAAACTTACATTTACTGGAGTAGAACTAATATTTATAATGTCTTACAACTATTTTTAAGAATAAGAATAATAATACCATTGTAGCAGTCATAGTCCAGTGCCGGATTAAACAAGATGGAGGCCCTTAGGCAGTCGAAATCTTGGGGCCCTGTCACCTAATAATTTTACAAATATGATTTTATTACACAACAGTTTTAGGAATGTAATTTTATTGCACAAAAAAAACAAATTATCAACAAATTAATATAAAATATAAATAAACGATAATTATTAAAAGTAAAGAATAAGTTATATTACTTCTTATATACCCATGTTTACCTCAAACTCTTACTTTAAATATTATATACAATAAAAAAAACATTGGTTCAGTAAGAGCAAAATGTTGAAGCGATTTTTTTGATTTAAGAGAAGAAATGCAAACTTTTATGGATATGAAGGGCAAATCCATACTAGTCGAACCTTTCAGAGATGATGCATGGTTTTCTGATTTTGCATTTTTGGTTGATGTCACCAGCTGCTTGAACAAGCTAAATACGAATATGCAAAAACCAGAACAACTTGCCCATGAGCTATTCACCCATTTAAATTTTCAAAGCAAACTTCGATTGTGGGAAAATCAGATTTGTGCAGGGAATACATATCATTTTCCCACTCTAGCAGCCTATAAAAATTTTGATAAGAATGCCATTACACAGGAACTATCTTCATTAAATACAGAATTTACATCCAGATTTGAGGATTTCTGTTCACATGAACTTCAGTTCCAAATATTCATGACACCTTTCGACGTGAACGTGGAGCAAGTAGAAATGTCGCTTCAAATGGAATTACTTGAACTCCAGGCAGATGATGTTCTGAAAAGTCAGTTTCATGAAGTACCCCTGCAAGATTTTTACGTGAGACATATTTGCAAAGATAAATATCCAAATCTAATTAATTTTATATGTAAAATGAGGTCTCTCTTCAGCAGTACTTATTACTGTGAGCAATATTTTTCAAAAATGAATTTCATGAAATCAAAAAACAGTCAGAGTATTATCGATATTAATTTGGAAAGTTCCTTACACATAGCAATAACATCACTTTCACCAAATATTGAACTTCTTGCAAAAGAAAGGCAATCCCAAGTTTCTCATTAGTTAGAGTTGCAACACTATATTATTTTATTATATGTAATACTAACACTATGTATACTTACATATCTGTACCTTCTCTTTTTTAAATAAATACTATTATTATCAACTGTTTTTGTTTTGGCCTGTGGTCCACCATAAATTTTTCTATATGGCCTCCTACAAAAAAGGTTGCCCACCCCTGCTATAAAGTATGCATTATCACATCCCATAATTTGCCCATCAAATCAAAATTTCTCAGTTATAGTAATTTTAAATCAGACAATACTACTGAAATCAAAAGAATTGCAAGCAAATACATAATATATTTAAATAAATGATAAAATAATATAAATAGAGAACTTATTTAATTATTTGAAGATAGAAGTGCAAACAGTTTCTGGTTTTTCATTTCTTAAAGATGATCTCAAGACAATTATTATTGCAAGTTTATCAGTAAGCAAAAGTCTGATTCTATTGTTCATATGTTTTGTATATGACATCTGCATATAGTATGACATCATAATGCTGATATCCAATTAATGTGAAAAAATTTATCCTGTAATCTTACAAATGATTTCTAATGTGTGGATTATAAGGTATCAGATTATAGAAAATGCAAGATTATGTGGATTATACTGCAGTTTGAAATTTTTGGACTTAGTCAAGTTTCAAAATAAAACTCAACTTGATTCAAGTTTTAAACAGTTTTCAAATCTTCAGTTATTACTATTATTTATTGTTATACCAAAGTCTTAAGATTCATTTAATCTATTTTTAATAGAAAATTTTATTATAAAAATATAATATTAATCATATCATAGCACATATGTCTGCAACCTGTGCATCAAGCGATACAACGAAATTAATTTTTACAAGTTTGTTTTTAACGGCCTATATATATTCCTTGAGTTTTATTAATATCCTAAAATGTATGACTAAAAAGTACTTCAAATATCGCTAACCTATCAGAAATACATATTTTTTAAAAAATAGGATATTAATAAAACTCAAGGAATATATATAAGGCCATTAAAAACAAACTTGTAAAAATTAATTTCGTCGTATCGCTTGATGCTTAGGTTGCAGAAATATGTGCTACCTATAATGTCTTTTGGATCTTTTTTTAATCATTTCTTATAAATTATTTATATTTTTGTTGAAGATTTAAAATCTTTTCTTCATAATTTTGTATTTCTTCTTTATATTTTGTTTTCAAATTTTCATGTTCTTTATATAAATTCTCTTTTTCACTTTCAAATTCTTCTAAACTAGCAAGTTTTCCACCTAAAAGAAATTATTTTTCTTCAGTGAAATAATTTTAACAAGAGTAAAATTTCCTACTTCAAATCCAGAAAATTTTTTAAAATTAGTAGTATACTTATTTTAATAAGTTTTAGTATGAATAATATAAAAAATTTCAAATATAATTTATTGATCTTTGATCACTTTATCATAGAAATTTTCAGATAATTGATGAAAGTTTGATAAAATAAATAAAATTGCTAAGATGAATAAAATATTCTAGAAATACTTTAAAAATAACCATAATTTTTATGACAAATAAAGATTTCATATCACAATATAGTTTCCAAATATTTAATCAAAGTAAGTTATCTTTTAACAAAATTACATGCTATATTATTACCTACCTATATAGAACTTTGTAAATAATATAAAATCATTTAAACATTATATGATACGCACTATAAACTGAAAAACTGTTACCTGAAGATGACATATAATTGTTACCTGTAGCCATCTGCAATCTTATAAAGATAGTTAAGATAAATAAAACAATTTTCATATAAGTTCCTATTAGAATGACTGCTTCAGAAGAAAGTACTTTGTATCTTCTTAACTAAGATATTCATTTATATATTTAAATCTTTTCAGAATTAATCTGAATTTTATATCTATTTTATAATATCTTTGCTGTGTTTTATTAATATTTTAGACTTCAAAGTTTTATCTATGAAACTGCAAACAGTTAATACTCCTAGTTCATAAAAGTTCTTGTAATTTCTCCTGAATTTTCAAATGTAGAATACTTGGTAAATGGAACAGAAATAATGTTATCAATGGTAATTCATTCTGTAAGTAGGTCAGTTTCTATATATTTATCTCTCTCTCAATATATTGATTTATTTCAATAGTTTTATCATTCATTATACTGAAAGTTTCCAAATTCATTACACTAAAACGTGTTTTTATGTTCTGTTTTTGTGCGTTTTTTTTATTACATTTTTTAATTAATTTTTATTCATCATATGCATTTGATGGAATTTTTTTTATATACCATACAAAAAAATCGCACAAAAACGGATCGCATAAAAACAGGTTTGAGTGTATTCAAAAATTAAATATAGAATTTAAAATAGTAAATAAAAAAGTAATTCATTTAAAATTAGCAAAAGTAGTTAATGCTAGCCGACTATTTCTGTTAAGCAATTATAAATACATAACATATGGTTATGGTTTTTATATTAAATATCAATTATTAAACTTTACCATTAAATATTGCTATAAGATGTTATATTATTTTTGCTTAATTATTATTCATTCATTATGATATAATTATAATTTTCACTAAACATATATAATAATTATAGTTTCTAATCTTAATCTTTTATGAATTGTAACTTACAAAGCCAAGCTTCTTATTAAATGATTCACAAATTGTTACAAAAATTAATACAAAATTTGTTACTGCAAAATCAAAATACTAAATAATTATAAGCATTCTTAGTAAGATTGTATTGTTTATTCAAAAACATTTTTGATTATCCACATAGCCTGCTTCAGTTAAAGTATTTTAATGTCACTAAAGCAAGCCATATGGATAGTTACAAATATTTCTGAACAAATAGTACAATCTTACTGAGGATGTTTATAGTTAATTATTAAATTCTACTAATATAATTTATAGAAATTATCTTACTAATTTGTTATATTTTTTAAAATTAATTAACATTTCAATTTATGTTTGTGTGATATAACTGGAACTTTTAAAAAACTACTTTTGTATTCAGAAGTAGTTACAGAAGTTATCAAGTAAAAAATAATGTTATATATAATAGTCACTGACAAAAAATTGAAGTTTTAAAAATAAAAAAATTTTTTTTAAAAATAATACACACTATTTTTTATCCATCAAAATGGAAACAATATTATTGTACAAGGTCGGCCAGAGGGTAGTGCAAATAGTGTGAATGCACGACGACCCGAGATCCTGCATGGTCCAACTCTAGTTCAAAACTTTTATTTTTTGTAATCTGGTAAGGGCATGTGGTTATTATTTTTAAGGAAATCATAGGATTCTGGAGTTTTTATTCTCAATAGAAGACACTCAATCACTCTGATGTTATTAAAAAATCCTGCACGACAAATTTGCATTGGGCCCTGCTTTTTCTCAGGCAGCTGTTACTATAGATATATTAAATTTTGGAAGGATTCTACTTTGATTGCCCCATGTTTTCATGTGCATTGGGCCCTGCTTTTTCTCAGGCAGCCGTTACTATAGATATATTAAATTTTGGAAGGATTCTACTTTGATTGCCCCATGTTTTCATGGCACCGCATGCACATATTAAACAGTATGAAAAAAATGATAGGCATTAAGTCACACTATAATGCAAGTTATTATTCATAGACATGTCGCATTAGGGTTAGATGCAAAAACACGAGGCAATCAAAGAAGAATCATACCTAAATTTTTATATACCATTAAAGTAACGTTTATACATATTTGTCATCTTAAATCAATATCATAAAAAAATTATATAAATAAATATCATGTGAGGAATTTATTTTGCATTTTCTTACAGAAAAAAAATCTTACTCATTGTTAAATTTTCTTCCTTCAGATTTTCCAAAGTCTTTGTATATTCTTCTTTTGCAGTAATAAGTTTATTTTCAAGATGTTTCTTTTCTGTTTCATGTTCATTTTGCAATCCAATTATTTTCTCTTTAAGATGATCAATTTCTGCTGCAAAATTGTCAATTGTATGTTTCATATAAGACACAATGTCATCTTTATCTTTTACTTCTGCTGCATATTTTTGTTTATATTCTTCATTACTTTTCTGTAATTCTTCAGTCAATTGGTTTTTCCTATAAAATGATATTGCATACAGATTATATTAGCAATAATACTTATGTAGTATTTATATTTTATTAATTATATAAAAAATACAAAAATGATACCTAAAATATTAACCTTTCCAATTTTGATGTCAAATCTTTAATTTGAATTAAGTATAATTGTTCTTGTTCATTAGATAATGCATTTGCATTTGTTTCTTTTACTACAGATAATTTTCTTCTTTCTTTCTTTCCCATCTTTAAAAATTAGAGTAAATATTAAAACATTTATTCAAAATTAGCATTCAAGTTACATATAATATATAAAAGTTATATAATCTATGTTATAATTTACTATACATATTTTAAAACTTATATAAAAGGAAATATAAAATTCTGAATACATTTAGCTAGTTTATAATTATTATAAGCCATTACACAAATTCATTACATCATATTATCAAAATGTACTTCTATTACATCTCTTATAATAAATTTAATTTTTTAATTTATTATTTATAATGATGCAAGTTTTCTATCTGTATTGTATAGGAAAGACAATGTATTTAAGATTTCTTTTCAGTTCCATTATTCTTAAATTTACACAGATTAAAAATGAGTTTGTATATATTCCACTTTTAGATTAAAAAGCAGGATTGAAATTATGCATTCATTACAAAATTCTCTTCCCCACTTTCTTGTCTTCTCCCAATGAATATTAAAAAGTGTGAATCAGTGATTTTGTTATATTATTCATTCTAAAGAACTTGTTTGAGAATTTACGATTTACATACCGACACATGTAAATTAAAAAAAAAACATATCAGGGAATGTCATATTAAAAAAATACATTCCAAAACATTAAAATATTTCAGAACTATATACCCAGAGCCGGATTTTTATTTTTAGGGGCCCTAGGACGAGCAAGGCTTTGGGACCCCTAAAAATTTCAAGGCTTTGGGACCCCTAAAAATTCAAATCAGCTATGTCTAATTTTAGTACCTAAAAATTCAAATCAACTACGTCTAATTTTAAAGGCTCCTTATAACTTATAAGGAACCTTTAAAGTCTAATTTTAAAGGCTCCTTATAACTTATAAGGAACCTTTAAAATTTTGAAAACCCATTTTTTCTTATTAAAAGATTATAAAAGTTGAAAACTGATTGATAGTTTTGGGGCCCCTAGAATTGCGGGGCCCTGGGATTCGGCCTATAGGTAAATCCAGCCCTGTATAGACAAATAGTATGTTAGTCAGTTAATAATAAATGAATTTAGACATAACTTAGGACGTGGCCTAGTCAGCCTATTGGTAAATCCGGTCCTTTATATACCATAAACATACAAAATATTGCATTTTATTGTTTATATTCTTCTCTATCAATCTGTATTATTTTTTAAAGTGGATGTTTCTCCAATATGAAGATTGCATATAAAGAGACGTGTAAAAAATAGTTTTAGTAACTCATAAATTAAAACAAATACAAAAATTAACAAGTCTAAATCTGAATCCCTCATAAAGAATTCTCGTAATTCTGAATACAAGAGTGAATTACTATTTCCTGTTTTCGAGTGAAGTCGGATTAAAAATGTCATATTTTTAAAAACTGACACGAGAATATATTTACTAAACAAGATACAAATAAATAATAATTCTTAATTTATTCATATGCTTTAAAAATTGATGCAAAACTGATTCGCAGCGTAAATATGTTTTAAAAGGTGCTGTATTTTCAATCAAAACTAAATATTTTAAAACGGAATTAATCACATATTTTTGCTATTACCTCGGTATTTATGATAATTGGAGTTTTATTAATAACAAAACTTTATTTATTATGAAGAAAATAATTTATTAACTAATTATCATAATAACCACTTCGGTTTTTCGTCAAAACCGTCCCACGCACGCTCTTATTCCTAATTTTATATATCCGCTCAATTCTTCTTCTTCTTCTTCACTTAATAATATGGAGGCTATAGCTCGAGCTTTTTCCTCCAATGACGTATCCGCTCAATTAAAAAAAATGCCGTAATAAATAAGTGTTGCCATCTCATTTAATTCGATATCTTCACATTTTATATATCCGATCAATTAAAAAAAATGCCGTAATAAATAAGTGTTGCCATCTCATTTAATTCGATATCTTCAACCACGTTTAATCCTTTAAGTTACAGCAATTTAAAATTTTTTATTATTAAAATATTCCTACATATTAAACTTTTTTTAATTAGTTTTATTCATATGAAACAGCTTTATATTTAAATCAACCATATTTATACGTCACATTTTTAACCGGTTTTCATAAATGGCTGTTTCATTAAATTCATGAATATTTTTAATTTAAAATCGTGGGAAAAATTCACTAATATAAAAATTTATAAAGAAATTTTAATAAAGTATTTTGTAAAATACGTCTCGCTGAATTATTACGCGATTTTTATCGAAATAATAATAATTCGTATAAGAATTACAATAGCGATTTTCGAAGCATCTTCATGTTATAAGATATTAATTTTTGAGCATTTTGCATGAAATGGCTGAATCCAGAAATAATTGTTCTCGTACTCCCGACGATCTCAGGTAAATGCTTCTTCCATATTTTACCAATCGTTTTGTTAAAATTTCTTAATGTTAAATACTCATGGTATAGAGACCAACTTAGACAACAGGGTATAGTCATCGTGTACGAAAACCGCAACTGGAACGAAACTTCAGCCACAGTCGACGACGAACTAGAAAAGGCGATGGAATCTGGAACACGCGTTATCATCATCGAGCCACAAGAACTAGGAGAGATGACATCGGTCTGGATCGGATTTGGAAATTTTATCAACAAATTAGCCATATACAACGGATTAGGAGCATTAACAACCGCTTATTGCTGCCCTAAGAGACCACAGATTTACTGTTGTCTAGGCACCATCAGTTTATTATGCACAGCCTTGTATGGTGCCGCATGGCAATTTGACCCCTGTTCTAAATACAAAGTGGAAAAGAATTCAGCCAGGAGAGAAAATCTGCCGCTTCATTTAATAACTACGCCATGTCCAGTGGTGCTGGCCAGAAAAAGAACCACTTTCCCGATGAACTGTACTCGCATCCTTTTATCATTTACTGCAGTTGGCTTCTGCTTATGGAACCTGTACCAACTCAACCGAGGAAAGACGATTATTTCGGAATTTGAAGTTATTCCAAAGTGTTAAGCGGAAAAAATCACTATTTCGACTTAAATTTTCAAAATTTTCGATTATTTTTAAATTAATTTATTCAACGACGGAGGACAAATATTTACATAATAAAATGCAATTTGGCGATTTATCAAAAAACGATTACCGAGTCATTTTTTTCGAAAAATTTTACCTTAAAAATTAACGTAACAAAAACTGGTTAGGTTAGGTTAGTTTGGTTAAACCGCCATATCGCACGAGGAATATACTGTATCTGGCAGCGGGCACTTATAGAGCCCATCACAGGCTGGCTAACACCCACGATGGTTGAAGGAAGAGGTTCAACGGGCAGGGCTCGGACCCCTCCTGAAAAACTAGAAGTGTAGGACCCGAATTTGAACCCGGATCCTCCAGAGTGGTAAGCCAAGCTTTATCACGCGGCCATCCTGCCGACAACAAAAACTGGGATATACACAGTAACATTTTTAATCTTGGATTTTTACAGAAGAAAACATTTCAAATTTTTATTAATTTTTTATTTTTATAAATTTGTTTTGAACTTTATACAAACAGACTTTTATTCCAGACATATAACAGACTTCATAATATAATATAAAAAATAATTATATATCAAAAATATTGTTATGGAAATTATTTTGTATATAATTTGCTTTCTTTAAATTCATATATTTACATGTTTATATATCATATATATAGAATATATGTATATATAGTTATATATTTTTTAAATTTTAGAAATTATTGTATGATCACTCTGTTTAAATGCATTGAAGTTGCTTAACACAAATGATGATATGATGATAGAGGATGAAAACTTGGTCTCGTTTAATTCTCCCACATTATCCCTGAGCCTTCTTTAAAGCCTTTATATCTAAATCTCCATAGTATTTTTCACTATGAATGAAAAATATCCATAAGTTTCAGAAAAAAATAACAGAAAAGTTGAAGCAATCATTACAAGTTAACCTACCATCCACTGACGTTTTCGGGATCGTCACATTGTAAAGTATCTACGTTGAAAACTGTGCCCACTCCGCATCCGTAAGATCTAGCGATGCCATCGATACAAACATAGAACTTGCGACAATCCGTAGGATGGGCGTGACGAGTATAGAGACCTGGCTGATCGACTTCGTGAGGATCTGGACAAACGTAACCTTCGGCCACCTCTGCCACAAAAGATCACTTATAAAGAAAACAAAATTGTTTTTCTTTCGAAATTAAACGATAGATAACATACCTAACTGATCGCATCTCTCTACGTTGTCTGCCCAAACGCATACTCTCTGATCGATATCGTATGCCAATCCACTTGGACACTCGTATCTGGAAGCTTCACCATTCCAACAAGAATAAAACACACGGCAGTTGTCTTTATCTTCAAAAATTCCATAAAGACGTTTACAGTGAGGAGTACTTATGGCTGGTTCTGTAAAAAATACACCATTAGTATATAATTTTTTATTGAAAACTTAAGATAATTGTATTTTTCGCATACGAGAGTCAATACAGACTCTAGCGGCCCGAGAGAAAATTTTTTGTTGCGCCCCTCAAGTCGTTACTTTTGATGGTAACGGTATAAAATTATGTATAAAAAATAATTGTCTTACTACAATAACAACATAGAGGAATAATAAAACACAAAATGAGCCAGCGCCCTTTAAATATCGATGCTCTGAGCGGGCATTCCGCTCGATCGTATGTTGAGCCGGCCCTGACGACAGTAGCAATATAATGGCTTCTAATGAGAATTTATAAGACCAGTTTTCATCTATTCTACTTTTTTATTCGTTGGGAAATGTTTGATAAATGACCGGTTATTATTGTGACAGTTTAAACTGGCTTCTTATTCTAACCGGTTATACAGCGCTCCATTATAATTCACGCAAAAAAATAATTCAAAGTTTATGCAAATCCAATTTTTTAGAATATGGGCGCTCCAACGAAATTATTCTCGAGTCTGTTTTAAAATTATTTATAATCTACATAAAATTAATACGACTTTTCTGGATATTTTTTTACCTAATTCTGTCCTGTCGCCGCAGTTTACTGTAAAAGGATAAGCACAGTTTTCTCTCAAAGAATCAGATTCGTCGAAAACTAAACCATTTCCACAAGTCTTTAAGGTAGAAGTGCCGTTTTCGCAGGCCCAATACTTGTCACAACTTTTGTGATGCGCGTAGAATCCAAAATTCTCGGGACAGTCGAAATATTCTTGAGAAAATACTGAAAGAAAAGAATATGTTATTCAGTACAATATTAAAACTTCAAATTTTCAATTATTCTTACAAATTAAAAACTAATAACGATTAGTATTATTTAAACTTATCCTTGAGATTAAGTTATTCAATTTTTCAGAAACTTCAACCTCACCCAATAGAAACTCGAATAACTTGGAGCAAACTGAGTCAAGGAGAATTATTTTTAGGCATAATTCACATTTATTCTATTTTTGACCTCAATTTTTGGTAACTTACACCTAATGGGACTAAAAAATTTTATTCAAGATATATTTAAAAATTACCCATAAATACAATATTTAATGCTATAATTATATTCAAGGTTTTATGTTTTATAGAAGATGCAAAAACTGACCAAATTACTTTTGTACTCCATATTTAAAAATTTCTAGAGACTGGTTATGAATGACCTAAATTGTATCTTCTGTAAAATTCCTGCATAAAAAGTCTTCAAAAATAAGTCAGGATAACCTGTTCTTAGAATTTTTTGTGCGACTTTTAAACCGGGACTCTCCTCAGCGAGCGGTATTAAACATAGTTTATTCTAATTGCGGAGAGAATAATCTTCAATGAAAACTGCTTTTTGTGTAATTTAGAAGCGTCAACTGTTGTACTTGACTCGCTGCATGAATAAAATTTTTTTCTTGCAATACAATTCTGTAAAACGATTTTACATAAAACAAATATGGTCATATCTAACGGATCAAACTTTTTTATATCAAAAATAAGTATATTAATCTAAAATTTTTACATAGATAAGCAGATATTGTAAATTTTAAAGCACTGACATTGCATGCGATGCTGATAATTGAAGTTTATGCCACAATGCAGTACCGACTCTAAAGCTTTTAGCGCTCCGAGCGAAAATTTTTGCTGCGCCCCAAGACTTCAGTTTTTATTAAATTATGTGTAAAAAACATTATAATTATGTGTTACTACAATAATAATAATAATAATAAAACAAAAAATGTATTAATGCCCTTTGGCATCTCTTAAATATCGACACCCTGTGCGGGCGCTCCGCTCGATCGCATGTTGAACCGGCCCTGCCATAATGCTTCTGCACTATATGGAGATTATACAATAGAGATCGCAGGGTATTATTTTTTTTTTGTTTTATTGATATTTCGTTGATTATATTTTCAGAGTTTATGTAACATCGCGTAACAATATCAAAGCATAAACATATTGCATTATATGAGGCATTGCTTAATGCTAAAGATTTATTTCGTCATTAAATCGTTGGCCATTTATAACTGAACAAAACCGAACCATAAAGATACGAATCGGGAAAATTTCAAACATAAAAAAACACTTTTAAACGCAATAAATATTTTGTTAATTGCAGTAGCACCGTAATAAATATTAATTAATAAAGTGAGAGAGCATTGTCGGAATTTTTCTCTAACGTAAATGAAAATATGAGTAACTTACCTGATCCAATAGCGAGAAAGACTAAGAGTGGGACGAACATTTTTGAGATGTAGTTGCCAAGCTATTTGGCACAAGAAGTAATTGCAAAGACTGCCGTGCCTCTTACTTATGTGTAGCTTGGCCCTGACCTACCCAAGTACAACACCTGTCATTGGCAGAACTGTCTAAAGTCGAACGTGGTTATATTTCAAGGCTGGAATTTGCTAGTTCAATTAAAATTTATTATTATCTACTCTAAAAAAATATTTTCGTATATAAAAATGCATTAGGGATATAAAAAACTACGTTGGAATAAGTCGAAATTTTGATAAGGCTGTTTTAATGCCTTAAAAGTACAAGAAAACTCGAAATGTCGCGCATAATATGCTAGGATATGTGACATTTATATAAAAAAATTTCTCAATGATATGTAGATAATTAAAAATAATTTATATCGATATGAAAATTATCTATTCTATACTTGACAACAGCATCTGAAGTTAGTATTAAGTCTATGGGTCTCTCCCATAGACTCAATACTGACGTCAGGAATTTTATATCTATATCGTTGAGAATATAATCAGATATGTCATGGAGAGGAAGACAAACGAAAACCAGAGTTAATAAGAGGAAAAGGGGACTACCGACTGTATCTTACATTCCAAATTTCAATAGTGAATTCTTTGAGAGATTGCATAAAGTACGAAATTTAATAATTGAAATGAGTTTAAAGAGCCAGAAAAATTGCATAAAAATTAAAAAAAAAAGATTAATTCTGCATCATTGTTAACGTGATATATATTTATAAATCAGGAAGTATATCCAAGGTCACACAAGCTGTCCGGTGGTACATTAATTTAATCAAGACGACAAATACTAAAGAACACGTCATCATAAACCGCGCCCAAGAAAATATATAATACTAATTAAAGGGTTCTTCCTGAACATTTCGTTTTCCATGCAGAAATATTGCATCAGTTAAAGAAAAAGAAAATCAAATTTCACATGTATAGTATAATCACCAAGATCTTATTACGTAGATTTATTATATAGATCTATAATACAAATTTACAGAAACGAAATTCATTCTTAGAATTGTTGACATGTTAAAGAAATTTCGCAATATTGAAATATTTATTTTTCAAGGAAAACTAGTATATTTTTCTCTGTTTTAACAGCAAATTAAGAATTCTGGTACAGATTACGGTGTGTAGATAAATCATGTTCTTTCTTAATGAAGGAGATTTATACTGTTACCGGGTTACTCCATCATTCGCGTTAAAAATAGCGATAAAATTCACGAAAACAAATGTTACCTGACTAAAAGAGGAGCGAAGGAAACAAAATTTAGATAAAAAAATGGAAAATTAAGAAGTGAGAATGCAAAAATACAATAAGAATAAAAAAGTTTAAAAAGTGTTAAATAACGAGGAGAAAAACCTGTTAAGTAGTATAGCATATGGAAGAACTTGGACTTTTCTCAATATGGTCGATTGCCGAGAAGCTAAACGTCAGCAAAATGTCTGGTTTTAAACTGTCTGAAGATATTTGTGGCAAGGTCAGTCAGAGGGTTGAAGACCATGAACCGAATGATTCCTTCCTCACATGTTCTCCTTGGCCCATCCAGGAAACTCGTTTTACAGTAGTTCAATGTACGACAGAAGCTTAATTAGAATAATATCAATCATTTAAAGTGCAAAAAAAATCGTCATATTAAATTTTGCTCTCGTCTAAAATCTTTATTAAACTTAAAAATTGACTCCTTCCGACATTTTGTTACATTTCGTACTCTTTAACAATGAAAATGATAACATTTACGATTGTGGTTGTATCGAAAGTGGAACTAGTCGAACTGACATTCCGCTTTTGGGTGCGGTTACTGAAACTTTGTAATCCACATCTAAACTCGTCTGAAATAAAATTAAAAAAAAAAAAATTACAAACATATTTGTAAAGTTCATTCGAGTATATACATAAACTAAGAATACTCACTTGAGAACTTGGAAAAATTCGATAAGAAAGTAGTAATTTAGCCAGAACTAATTTGATTTCTAGAAGAGCAAATCTCATTCCAACACAGTTCCTAGGTCCGGCACCAAATGGTTGATACGAAAGATTGATTTTTGATCTGTTTTCTGGCGAAAATCTGAATTAAAAATTACATTCGGTTGAAAATTAAACTGATACTAAAATAATTGAGGCTTATAGATTTAATATATGTGTATAAATCCGGTTTTTATTAATTAATAACATGTTTTGTATGCTATTAACTAGTTCTCAGCAGCAAAATAAAAAAAAATTCTTATTTTCTAAAGAAAAATAGGAAGAAACGTTATCATCATCATCTTCTTTTACGGTTAACTATACCTTTCAAATGTTTAACTATTATTTACTTTTCCAGATCATCATCTCCCCTCCCTGAACAAGTTCTGATCTCCTATCTACATCAACATTCATACAATACTTGTTAGACCCATCTATATACCTCACTCCTGAACGATCTAATCTCTACAGTTCAACCAATATATCTGTGTTCCTCAAGTTCAGATTTTTATAACAGATGCATTTTAATGATAAGAAGATGTTCTAAAGCAGAATACTAAAATCTTATTAAACTATGCAATAACTTAAAGTATCTTTAAAATATTTGATTGTAATTTGAAATAAATATTTTTTAATTTCTCAAAAAATACAGTAGTTGTGAAAGTTAATGGGATAAGATAAATCTGTTATATGAATTTATGAACTTCAATATCTGTTATTTGTTTATTGGAATCTTTTAAGATATGTGCAGATGTGCTTAGTGACACAGATATGGGTTAGTTGGACAATAAAGTGTCTGTTTTGCCAATATTGGGAGTGTATAGGCCTTATTACACTGTACAGTCTATTTTCACCTATTTTTTTTTCTAATCACCTTAATTTAGAGTGCTTAACTAATAATAAATTACACTAACACTTGTTTTTTGATCTTACTCTTTCAAATACAATATTATATTTCCATTAATTATACATACTTAATCAAGACATTAAGTGGTTCTGGTAATCATCAGCCTTTAGTTTATCTATATTTTGTGATTCTGTTAGTGTAATTTTCACTACCATTCAATAGATTTTGCCATAATTCTGTGAACATTAGTTTTGTTTTTATGTTTAGCTCTTTTTTTTACTAAATATTGTTTTGAGTTTCTTAATTATACATCAAATGGCAACTTTTTGACTTTTTGATAGCTAACAGCATTGTCTATTGTATTATCCTGGTTAATAAAAACTTAATATGTAAATAAGATCTGTTTAAAAATAGGGAAAAAAGTTGAGTTGTAAGGAAGATGAAGTTAAATAAATAGGAATTAAAAAAATCTGTAAAGTAAAAAAAAGAAGAAATCCTTCTTTTTTTTTAAATATTTCATTTTCACAAATTTGAGCATTATATTTCAATTTTGTATTTTTTATTAAGAATTTTATTTGTGTTTAAACTTCTTCAAAAAGAGTATTTTTGTGACTAAGGTTAAATTAATTACTAAAAAATCAAATTATTTTGCATTAATTTTTATAAATGAGATATTTCAAACATTATAAACTGGAAAGAAGAAAGAAATAGACTCAAGAAAAAAAAAAACAGATAAATTTTTCTTGATATTATAAGATCCTAAATTATAATTGAAAATGTTCTGGATAGTGTAAGAAAAAATTATCCAGTAATAAAAATAAAAAAAAGATCTTTTAATTCAACTCTAACTACTATAAAATACAGTAATTATATTTCATGGAACATTACATTTAAAGTTCCATGAAATCTAGTTAGGTCTAAAAATGATTTCTAATTTTGTGGCAAATGAAAACATATATATTATATGTCTAGGATTAACTATAGTAACTGTAATTCTTTCTCTGTATTAACTTCTGTAATAACTGTAATTCCTTCTCTGAAAGATCTGTTTTTGAATCTTGTGTCTCACTACTAAGAAATTTTTGTCAGATACGTCCTGACTGGTTGATTTTTATTCTCCACCTTTCCAAAATAAGCGAACAGAAATAATTCAACTTTTCCTTTAAAAAAAATCACTTTTTAATTACCCGTATTTACTTGAATTTTTAGTTATTATGTTGCCGAATTATTTTTATAATCAATTAACATCATCCATTTCCGTGATGAAGTTGAAAAATAATATCAATGAATCGGACTAGAATTTTCTGAAAAAATTATGGAATTCGGGATGTGATACAATTCCTTTTTTGTGGAAAGCTTCACACAGGTTGAGTGCGCAATTTAAAAAGACGGAAAGGAGCGTGAAAATAAAAATCTGAATGAAACAAATGGAGCTCAGTGTAGGCCATTTTCATAAGTCATTTTAAAGGGGTATTTGTTCAAGCCATTAAACGTGGGTCATCATCGTCATGGTCATATTTAGTAGCTCGAACAAGTATTTGCAAAAAGCAAAACTCTATTGTTCAACTTTTATATTTTGAAAATCTAGAAAAATAACGGAACTTTAAAAAAAAATAAATATTGTTTTTACCTTTCAGGTTTAAAACTCAGAGGCTCTTCCCAAAATTCTGGATCGCGATGCAAAACCCACACCGCCGCTTGAAAAGCCGATTCTTTAGGAAAGATGTAATCTTTATAGTGAAATTCGGTATCGCTTTTACGAGTGACAAAACTGAAAATTAAAAAGAAATTAAGTAAACATAACTAGATTATTTTTTTCTGAAGGAGTTTATCTCACCTGATAACAGGAGGATAGATTCGAAGCGATTCCCTAACCACTTGATCTAGATAACTCGAGTTCATAATATCGTCGTAAGTTAATTCTTCCTAAATGAAAAAATAAAATAATAAAATTTATAATTAGCGCACGATTTATACAAAAGTGAGAAAAGTATTTGTTTATATTTGGATTTAACCTTATCTTGGATAATGTTAAGTAGATCTTGTCGCAAATTTTCTTGAATATTTTGATGAGTTGACAACAAGAAAGTTGTATAACTCAAACAAGCACTCGTCGTATGATGACTGAAATTAAATGATGAAAACAAAAACAAATTACTTTATGTTTTCTTGCCGTACATCGCTGGCGAAAGCAAAAGCGACATCATATTTCTCGCTGGCGAGTTCTCGCCAGCTGATCGCTCAACGAATGATGTCAGTTGTTTCGCTTCGATATTTTGGTTTTTCTCCCATTGTTTGGATTTAACAAATTGCAAAGTCGTTATTTTTATACAAAATTAAAACAAACTCACCCCGCAAGAAGGAATAAAACAGCATTGGCTTGAATTTCGATATCTGTCATGCAATACGATTCACTCTTCTCATTTTCTTGTTTATAACGAAACTTATTAGTTAATTAATAAAAATTGAAAATATTTTAAAATTGATTCAATAAGTTTTATTATAATAAAATTATATAAAATTACCAAGAGAAGGCGATTCTTTTTTATCGTTTGTTGATGTAGAATCTGCAGCCAGAGTTAGAATGTCTGCCGTTTTTAATTCTTCACTAGAAATTCTGTTATCTATCATTAACTGAATCAAATCACATTTTTTCTAAAAAAAAATAATAATAATTAAACTCTAAATAATCTTCTGTTTTATTTAAGCTAAATTTTTGCTATCGGTAATCAATTTTTAGTAAACGAAAATTAAAAAAAAACAATCTCAAATCATTTTTAAATATAATTTTGAAGAAAATTCAAATTTTAAGGAATTGTTTATAAATCCATGCTGTGTCTTTATTGATTTTGAGGTTTCTATATACAGGGTTGGGCATAAATATCACCCCATTATTAAATCTCTCTCCTGGAGAAACTAAGCAACGGAGGAAAATGAAACATATACCTACTGATTAAGGAAAGAATCCATTTACTGACAAGCAATCAGATCCATCATCATTTTCACTACAATTTTAAGTGACAAAATCACTGAAAATAGCACTTTTAGCTGTTTTTGGGCATTATTTACAAGTGTGAAACATCACTCATGACCACCAAAGTCTCAGGTCTCGAAGAGAATATCTTTAAGATAGCAGTCACCATTTCTTGTACACTCTCGCAGTTTTTGAGAGACATGCCCTACGCATCATTCCTTAGGGAATAGCAGCTATCTCTTGGGTGATGACCCGCTTCATCTGCGGTAGTGTTCGAGGTTTGTGGGGGGAACTTTTGCCTTTAAGTAACCCCACAAGAAGTAGTCATATACAAACAGGTCTGAGGAACAAGCAGGCCATGGAACATCCCCTCCCTTATTGATTATATGCTAACAGCCAAAAGTGCTATTTTCAGTGATTTTGTCACTTAAAACTGTAGTGAAAATGATGGTGTACCGAAAATCCGATTGCTTGTCAGTAAATGGCATTCTTTCCTTAATCGGTAGGTATGTGTTTCATTTTCCTCCGTTGCTTAGTTTCTCCAGGAGAAAGATTTAATAATGGGGAGATATTTATGTATCCTCTAGTTTCGTCACAACATGGAGATAATTTGAAACACCTTTGAAATTATTTGCAGGCTTGAATGATATTAAAATCACTCGTAAGTTTTTTTGAAAAATTGGCGTTACTGCGAGATATTTATTTTTGATCAACCAACCTGTTTACTACATTTTCTAGCTTCGATAACATCTGCTACAATTTTATATATTCCAGCTGTACTTGGAAGTTTTAGCAAGTAAAGTAAATAATCAAGACTCCTTCTTACATATGACACAATAGGTGCAATTTCTGGGAAGTATACTAATAAAAGAAAAAAAAATATATATATATTATAAATACTATACAGTAAACATTTTTTATAACTAAAAATGTGCTGTTAAAACGATCAACAGCAAAACCTTTGGTGAATTGTTTGCAAAAGCATATAAATAATTCATAAAAAAATGATACAAGTTTAAAAAGTGTTGAAAATTTTTTGACTATTTTCCTATATCAGTACAGTGGATTCCCGTACAACGCGAGTGATAAGTTCCTCGTTATACGAGGCATGCATTATCAGACGATTTTATGCAAATTTAAAATTGTCTCCGAGTTCCAGCACTGATCACATCTTGGGCGCGTTCCAAACCTCAACAGCAAGTCATCAATGATTAGTCTCTTTGACGTTCAACATCACTTGTTTCTGTTTCTGTTTGACGATGATAATGATTTGTTGCACTCTCTAACTTTTAAAATCTTATCATTTAGCAGGAACTACTTTTTCATGTTATAAAACGGTGTAAACCGATGTCAACACACTCAGCACCTCTAGATTGCGATGACTTTTTAGCATCGGTTTACACCATTTTCTAACGTCGGAGAAAAAGTAGTTCCCGCTAGATGATAAGATTTTAAAAGTTAGAGAGTGTAACGAACATAGATTTCTATTTACTACTAGATAGCCTGGTGCTTTTGTTTTCCCTTTCTAAATCTGAAGCTAGCAATGCAGTGAAGCTACTGTCATTGGTTGATGTGAACTACTCTCATTGGCTACTGTGAACTTCAGAAACGAATATATAAAATAATTTATTTATATTTTTTATTATATTTATTTATATAATTATTATATTATATTATTATA
>AYEL01035648.1:0-23724 GCA_000484575.1 Olivierus martensii
GTTCGAATTATCGAAATCGTGTATTTATAAAAAATTATAATAAAAAATGATTTAATACCCCATATTTGGATTCTACACCCTTTTTATTAACTATTAGAATCTGTTCATCACACTTATTAAAATAAATGGGCCAGATCTGGCCACCAAAATAAAGTCAATTTACCATAGCTTTGAATGTACATTCGTGAAAGTAACCCACCACTGAGCCCACCAGTAATGTTACACTTTTAAACAATGAGCAGGCCATCTATGTATATAGAAATCTGTGGTAACGAATCATTATCATCGTCAAACGGAAACAGAAACAAGCTGATGTTGAGTTATTTCTGACGTCAAAAGAGATTAATCATTGATGATTTGCTGTTGAGGTTTGGAACGCGCCCATTGTTAATGAGATATGCGTTAGTTTCAAATATGATTTTATTGTATGCAGTGTGTTAATTAACTTCTTTTAAAGAAAATTTCTTTTAATAAAGAAAAACAAAACAGAATATAGATAACTAAATTTAAAAAAATATTATATACAAGTAGATCCAGAATAACACGGATTCAGAAAACGCGGTTTCGTATGTGCGTTAGTTTCAAATATGATTTTATTGTATGCGGTGTGTTAATTAACTTCTTTTAAAGAAAATTTCTTTTAATAAAGGAAAAACAAAACAGAATATAGATAACTAAATTTCAAAAAATATTATATACAAGTAGATCCAGAATAACACGGATTCAGAAAACGCGGTTTCGTATAACTCGAAGGAAAAGTTGTAAACTCTTTTACCCAAGCTCTTACTCTCCCAAAGACCACCAGAGGGACATAAAGTTGTCATGGAAACGAAATAAACATCGTTTGGCTTTTTTTTTTACAATCAACGGATATTATAAGTAACAGATAAGTAATGCTAAAAGAAATTATCCTACGCATTAAACTGTTTATAGCGTTGTAAGAGTACTAGTCGCGATTTTTTTCGCCGTGTAATGCAGGAGTTTACTATAATTAAAAATTCTTCCTTTCCCATATTATTTGATGAATTTATGAACATTATTTTTGTACAGTTAAACTGGATAAGTTACATAAATGGGTGATGTATTCTTCATTTTATTTAAATTGTTAATAACTTTTACTCACGATTCGTAACAATCCTATTAACTTGTCAACATACAGTAGCCTAAATCATATGACGACTTTACAATGAAGAGAGTTATTGGAATATTTTATTATAAGTACAATTATATTATGCAAAATATTACGCGATATATTCATAATAATCTATTTAAATTATAAATATACTTTAAAAAATCGAATTAATCACCTAGCATCCTTAAAAATCTATTTGACAAATCGTAACTCAGAGCAGCTTCGCTATCCAACACAAATCGGTTATTGCTGTTGTATTGAACATCTGATTTAATTCCAAATGCCGTTTTGCCTATAACTTCTAAACTCAGTTTTGTATACATCTTATGGATATCTATGACATTATAAGACTGCTTGTCCAACTGCAGAAAGTCGTCTACACTTTTATCTATATGGTGATACATCTATCAAATTCATAATAAAAACTTCGTCAATAAATAAATAACAAACTAATCTTTGTCTTTACAGAATAGATAAGAAAAAAACCCATAATTTGATTTACCTGTTTCAATTTTCCCGAAGTGAAAGATGGGGTTATGATACTTCTAGTTCTTTTCCATTTTTCTCCTCTGTTAGTTATTACTGAGTGCTTAGTAATGGTTGTAGGCAAAGTTCCACCTGGCACTACAACCTGACAAAATAATTTAAAAATAATGTAAGGAAGTAAATATATATATAAAAAAAAACTATACGATAAAATTTACTTTTCTATCAGAAAAACTGTGGAAATGTTTAATTTGTATCAGCTTCAGCAGATCTATATCAGAGGTCAAAATAAATGGCCGGCAGCCGATGTAATATCTATAGATAAGGAATTAAATTATTAAATCTACGCAGTTATTTTTTAAATAAATGTAGAAGGTATGGTTAAACTTACCCAACAATTTTACCATATTTTTCAATCCATTCTTGATGGCATTTTCCTAATCCCTGTTACAAAATTATGTACGATAGTTTATGCTTTTCACGCTTATTTTTTGCTAGATCTATCAAACAAAAATAACAAAAAACGATATTACTTTTTCGTCTATCTCCTTCATGTTTCCCGTTATGAAATTAGGTGGTGGTCCAGGAATTCCGAGTCTTTTAAAATGAGTCATTCGTCGTTTCTGTTTTCTGCAAATGATTCTCTGGCTTAAAAAAGTGCATCGTATTCAGAAGACGAAAATAAGATAACTACTGACGTACCTGAACCATAGTATAAATGTAAAAAATATCATAGATAGGATTAATACAACCATTTTCTACTAGGAAATTATTCAACAGGAACTGTTCTTCTCAAGGATCTGTTACTTGTGCTCCGACTGGTCAAGGCCAATGACTACTTTAATGTCAAGTTTCTATTGGAGGGTTAAATCGGTTTATCGATCTTTAATCGTATTTTAGATTTAATAATTACCATTAACGCATTTATTTCGTAATTTTTTTCGATAAATAAATTATTATTCGAGTCTAACGAAATTCGCCTAGATGTATTATGAGGATTTATTGGAGGACGTAATATAGTAAAATAAAAGATGTAGACAGGCGGTAAAGCTTTGAATGAGAGTACAAACACGGACTAAAACCATTAACAATAACTGAAAGGATCACATGATTGGCCCATTGATGTTTATTCTTTTATTTTCTACCGATTAGAGACTATTTGACATATTTATTTCGTTTATAGAGAGTTTCTGCACAAAACCTTTTTTTGTCATTTGTTTTCGGGAAGAGAAAGAAATCGTCTAGGTTGTCCGATGCCACAGATTACTTGAGACAGACATAGGACACTCTCATAGATTCTATTGTATACAAGAAACGAACGAAGCGCCTCTATGGACGACATATTTCGTTTATAGAGAGTTTCCGCACAAAACCTTTTTTTGTCATTTGTTTTCGGGAAGAGAAAGAAATCGTCTAGGTTGTCCAATGGCGAAGTGTTCAAATCAAGAAGGTCTTTGGTTCAAATAGCAATGTTGAATTTTTTATTGAGGCATTTAAAGATTACTCTTGTTTATATAATACTGACTATAAACAAGCAAATTAGAACGCAGCGTGACAGACGTTCTAGGCGTTAACGAAACGTTAGCTTCGTCGGACTATAAACAAGCCTGTAGGATCGCTAGTCAACGATGCTACAAATTGCTTCGTGAAGTTGACATTTAACGTTCTACTCAGCTTCGAATCGCTTTAAAGTGAACTAATATACACATTATTAATTCTCAACACAATCAATTATTCGACAATCTTTACCAGAACAAATCATAACTTTAAACGTCTTATAAAAATCGTCCCAGATGACGATTTTACTTCAAGAATTGAATTATTCTTTCCGGTGTCTAAAATCTTCTTATTCTGTATTTAATAAAAAACAAATCATTTAGTTTATTTTAGAATTAATTTAATATTAAATGTAATTCTTAATTATTTTTTTTAATTTAAAACCTATTGAAGATACGAAGTACACAAGAAAAATAAAGATACATCGAATACAATAATAACTTATGTTCATCAGCTAATCGTTATTTAATAATGTATGTGTGTGATTATATAGCCGTTTCATTACATAATTTCGCAACATAAAACGAGTAGCAGAATATTATAGAAAATTAACGGCTATCTTCAATTGTTACATGCAGCAGTTGCTTTCAAGGAATCAAATTTTAATTCATTATGAGGAGCAATCTTGAACTATTTCCATATAAAAATACTGTAGAAAGGAGCTGATGGGTAAATCCTCCGGTTAAACGGTTTGAACAGCGTACTGTATATAATGAAAGTTATCCTTCAAAGCTTGCTATGCTCTGAAATCTGTTATTGAATCCTGTTACCTGTAAAGCATCAATATTGCCTATTATCTGAAAAGCCTTAAATTGTTTAGGTCGACTTAAATGAAAAATTGACAGTTTGTAGTACCGAAAATTGATTCTGGAAGCAATTGTAATCTTTGAATTATGAATTGTACGATTCTTTGTGGAATCCTCGTATATTAAACAACGGTAATATGAATATAAAAGATAATATTCTATTCGCTATGTCACTACTTTTCCTTTATATTTCTTCATGTCATCAAGTAAAATAATGGATAATTATATTTAAAGATAAACTGATTTAAAAATAATCAAAATTATTTTATATTTTATTGATAATAGAGTAAGAAGTTCTGTATATACACCGATAGAGTTGATCCAATTTTTAAAATAAATAAGTTGACTTGTAATATGCAATTAATTTTTGGAATAGAAGTTGGGTTGTTCTTTGAGTTGGGCGTGGAGGTATTATGGAATTAATAATGAAAAATAAATACACATTAAAAATATGGCTACAAAGAGATAGCTATATTCCTTAAAAAGTTAGAATAATTAAAAATATTTTGATGAGCAAAATAATATACAGTATTTAATGATTAAAAATCCCCTGTAATAAAAGTAATTTTAAAACTATAACAAAATAATTTATATTTACTTCTGTCAAAATAAATGGGAGTCTATAAAGAGAAAATGTAGCAACAATAAAAGAGTTGAGGTTGGGGATTTTTTTTGATTTTTGGATCATTTTCAAATCTCTTTACAGTTAGCTTTTATTTTAAGCACAATTAAGATAGTTAAATAAATAAATTATAGGATGATTTTCTATGTTCTTGGATCAATTGTCTGGAAGATTACAAATTTAAAGAGCAAAATTTATTTAACAACACACCCAAAATTTTTTATAATAACTGGAAAATATATTTTAAATTTATGAAATTCGATTGATGATGATATAACTAAATTCTAATAAAGAATAAGATTTAAATTTAATTATATGTCTATTGTTAATCATGTATCTAGGAACAATTATTTAATATTCAGAATGAAATAAATGTAACAACTAATAAGGAAAAGGATCCACCATTTAAGTCTGAGTCCAAATGATATTGGAATAGATTGGAAATGCATCCAAGATACTTTACCTACAAAAATCGTGCTAAAAATGGAATAGATGGATGAATAGCAATTGTACTTTATGTAGTACAACTGTACTGAATGTAGTAATGTATTCCTCATGTATTCAGCATTTCTTAACTTGCTTTGACCGAATATATATAAAGGTTAAGGAGGTGATGCTATTATCGTTATCAATATGAACACGATTTGAAACCAAAAGTTACCTGTATTAATGATTTCATTTTTTGTTTTGAAGTTGAATTTTGCTTCTGTTCTGCAGTTCAAGTAGACCAAATTAATAAATGAAGGAAAATGAATTTTAAAAATAGATATAGAGTAAATCGGTCAATGGCGGAAGCGAATAATAATTAACAAATATCTTTGCTTGGTTGCAAATTATCTACTGACTTTTGAGCGAAAAATAGGTGATTGCTAACAACATAAAGGTCGTGACACACTGAACGCGACGCGAAGCGAATCATAAGAAAGCAACTTCGCGCGGTTACGCGCATATAGTGTGTCTTGGACCAGCTTTTCCTGTGTAGCTGCTCGACTTAACGCGCGTAGCCGCGCGAAAGGAGATGTAAAAGTTGAACTTCGACCAATCAGCACGCGCGAACAATACGGTGTGGCAAGACGCGAAGAAAGCAATCAACCAATAGAAACGAATGTTTTATATACTTGGAAAATGGCGAAAGTTCAACCGTGTGGTTGAACTTCAGATATAGAATTTGTTTTAAAAGTACAAAAAAGACTATATCTGGATGACACGAGATTAAAAGAATACTGAAAATATACGATTACTTCTTTCTAATTACAAATCAACCACACTCCGCAAACTACCTCTACCGACAAATCCATGAAACATGAGAAATAACTCGGCTGCAATGTAGACAGGCTGCGGCGCAGTGCGGCGCGGAGCGAAGGATGTAAATTTTTCTGTCATCTTTGCTTCGCTCCGCGTCGCGTTCAATGTGTCACGGCCTTAATTCTCAAAAATTTTTATTGGGTGGTAGAATGCGTTCCATATAGAAAACTCAAGTCTCAATTATTGAAAAAATAATAAAATTCATCCTCTACATGCAGTATGAAAAATTTCAGGGAATGGTGTTTATAAATAATTAACACAAAATTTTTAGCGCGATTAATATGGAGTTTTTCCTCCGAATACGAGGTTTGGTACGAGAAATGGTTCGAGGCGGGCGTGCCCGCTACTTGTTACTTGACGCCCTTTCTAATGACGTAGTCGACCCCAGGGGGCGATATCGCCCACTTTGAGAAACACTGCACTAGAGGATAACCTTGTATAATTTATCCGTGTAGGAATCCACGAATGAGACCCCAGTGACGGACGCGACAACCACCGTATGGTATGAAGCGACCGACCCCTTTAGGAGCCTTTTACTCCACGCGAGTTCAGACGGTGGGAATATTCTAACTCCTTACCCACAGAGGTAATTATCACAAATACTTAAATAATAAAAACTCATTCAATTCTCGATATGAAGGCACTGTATTTAATTAACACGAATATTTAAATAGAAGTGACCGACCCCTTGAGGAGCCTTTTACTCCACGCGAGTTCAGACGGTGGGAATATTCTAACCCCTTACCCACAGAGATAATTAACACGAATACTTAAATAATTAAAACTCATTCAATTCTCGATATGAAGGCACTGTATTTAATTAACACGAATATCTAAATACAGTGCCTTTATTTCAAGAATTGAATCATTTCTTTCGGTGTGTAAAATTATTTTACTTTATTTTTTAAAAAATACAATTTATTCTGTTTATTTTTAAATCAATTTTACTTTAGATATAATTTTGCATTAATTTTCTTTAAAAACTTAATATCTATTGGAGAATATGAAGAAGTATGGAGGAAAAGTAGTGATATACTGTATATCTAATATAATATGAGCTTATGGGTTCATATTAATCATTTCTCCGTAAACATTTCTATAAATGGAATTCAATGAACTTTTGTCTAAATTTGGAATATAGGTATACAATGTGAGGAAGTTAACTTTGACCTATCCTATTTTTATTTTTTTATGCACTCTATTATTTATTTATCGTTATTTTCCTATATGCTAACGTATTATCTTTTAGTTTAAAAGTTGACTTACTTCCACCTTCTCCGTCGTAGTTGGCAATCACGTGATACGGAGTCGGAACCCGTCTCCGGAAGAGCAATCCCAGTTAATGATGTCATCTTATCTACATAAATATTACCACTGAACTGATATGTGAAAAAATAAGAATCATCCGTATCGGTGTTTTGTTCGATATATAAATTAATTGTAAAGATAATGAAATGAATGAATTACTCTGTAAACTAATAACTTTGGACTTGTTACGTATAAGTATGTAAATGAGCGAAGTGCGGAAGTGTTTGTCACTCGAGTAAAAGCTCGACGCAGTCGACAAGCCAATTTGAGGTGTTGTTTTATAAGCAGAGGTGTTGTCTGGACGTAAAATTGGCGAGTGACATTTGAGTTCTGTAAAGATCGACGATTATTTGACGTTTGTATCGGAGGTGGAGGTAGTAGAATTTAAATAGTATTTAAGGTTCTTTTCTTTGTAAATAATTGATTGTTGAGATTTTGAATTGAATTAAACAAGCTTTGTTGATTTATTATAGTCTCAATAAAGCATTTATTAACACTTTTGTAAGTGTTTCTGAGTTTAATAAATTTATCTTTTTTTGTTATTTAACTTATTCGAAAATTTATTCAGTTTAATTAGTGTAAGTTCTAACATCGTTTGTTCGTTTTACTTCTAACACTTAATCGGCACTTTTAGTTATAAGTTCCGATCTCCGATTTTGTTTCGTCAATTAGACAGTTACATTGTGTTTAGATTGTTGTAATTAATTAGTTTTAAGTTAGAACTTAGCTTAAGACCTGAGCTTAGCTAATTAGTTTAAGTTAGAACTTAGTTAAAGACCTGAGCTCAGGCGAACTCTGGATGCAGCGTTAGAACCGTCAGGTTTAGTTGTATAATAATATTGATATTCGTTAAAATTCGTGACTTTTCTGAGCTCAGGCCGAACTCTGGATTGCAGAGTCGCTAGAACCGTTAGGTTAATTATAGTTTATTGTTATTGACATTCGTTCTAAACCGCGACTTTGCAACAATAGCATATTAAAAAAAAAGATTAACCGTTTGGTTCAATCGAGCTAAAATGAAGGAATGCATTAGAGGTTTTCCAGTGGTTCTATTCTCTGGAAAATTATATACATCGCATTCTTTATTCGAATTTAATCAGATTTGGTTAAATTCGGATAAAGGATGCGATCTATACAAGTAGATGTGAGTATTTATAGTATTGGTCGAAATGTATTTATAGTGATCCATTTAAAATACATTTTAACCAAATTTTAGTGTATGCTGTTTTAGATTTCATGATAAAACGTGGCATCAGTAAGGAAGATGATTAAAAGAACTTTTCATTTAAAACTCAAAGTATAATATGTTATGATAATATTCTGTTATTCAACCATAGTTTACTATATAAATATATTTAGTAAACTGACTAATACACAAGTTCGAATTCGTTATAACAACAATACCTTACAAAAACATGCAAATTAATATTTAAAAGTTTATGTTCACTTTATAATTCGTAGTCACAAGAGTACAAGCATAAGCATTCACTAAAAATAATAGTACTGTACAGTATTACGTTCGAAAAATTTGAGAATGGGAATTTTCATTTAATGAAGAATAAACAAACGGTGAGTAACGGTCTCAGAACAAAATATAATGAAAAGGAGGAATACGATAGAACTGTACAGTATTACGTTCGAAAAATTTGAGAATAGAATTTTCATTTAATGAAGAGTAAACAAACGGTGAGTAACGGTCTCAGAACAAAATATAATGAAAAGGAGGAATACGATAATGGATTTTTGGTTAAGATTCTTCAATGTTTGTATACATAAAGAAATGCGTTTGTTGTAAAATTTCTCTAATGAGAATAAAATTACAGAATTTCACAAAGTTAAATGGGATAGCATTATTTTTATAATTTAGGTGGATCACTAAATAATACTAGTGGATGAACAGTGAACAACACCAACAGTTTTCATTATACGGCTTTCAAAATGATAACAGCAATTATTAGGCATGAATATTAAAATCTTAAATAAAACTTTTATTATAAATTTGTTTTATACCTGTATAATAGGCTATTTGATGCTTGTTTAAAATTTTTTAGTTAGATAAGAAAAATGAAATTTAGAATACAAGTTTAGATCTAGTGCAGGTGAAGTTCAAATTAGGTTCATAGCACTACGAAAGTGATTAAATTATTTTAACAGATGTAATATTTGACTTGCGTTATGCTTCCCAGTCCCACCTATTACGTAAATTCGGGGTATTACTATATTATAAAAAGATAAATTAATATAAACTGAGTAAACTTTCAAACAGAATTAGATATTTTATAATGTGCAGTTTCCGTTAGAAAATTAAAGATTCGTTCTCACCAAGAAATCACTAAAAGCGCGAATCGGCAGTTCCTTTGTATCAAAGATTCATCTGAAAAATTGTATATCTCAACAAACTACATCCTGTAGACATCTAATTTTTTTAGAAAATTTATTCAGCTTATCATCATCATCTTTCGATCGCTACTGTCGTTAAGCTGAACTTTTAACAAATTCAGTTTTAAGAGGTAATACATCCTTAACTTTTTATGTTCTTTAATCATTCTTCAGAGATTGCAAGTCAAAAAAATTTTTGGATGAATATTTTTACCCGAAATTCTTTAATCCTTTGATTGAAACTTTATTTTGCTACGGCGAATAATAATAAATAAAACAGTTAATCAAACAAGAATTAAAATTAACAAATAAATAATTGCAGCTACATTTTCCTCTTTAATTTGCAACATGATTCATTTATAATTTATCAAACCGCTGTTAATTTAATTAATTAAAGTAATAAATGGTTTCTTTTAAAATACGATAAATTAATTCTTCTACTTATGTTCGAACAATTCATTCCCATTCCAACCAATATCATTCCCTATTCTTTTAACAACTTGCAGATAAGTTTTGAAAGACGTCTTTACCTATTCATACTTTCCACTCAATGACAAATACAGTTTCATTTAAGCAAAATAAGTAGCTATATGTACTCAGAGCTTAAATCTTTCAGAAATCATCTTTAGACGTTTCTAGACAACGTTTTTTCATGCGAACTCACTCAGAAGCAATTTTTGTCATCATTATCTGTGTATTAAAATGCACTTCTTGCAAATCTTTCTCGTCGACATTTACCAGCTTTCCGATCAAGTAAATCATTTTACCTCAATATCGATATTTCCTTATTTTCAGAGCAGTTAATCAATTTTAATTAAATGATTTTTACGAAATTCAATATAGAATTTAATTCAAATAACCTTTGAAATCAATCGAATCCAGTCAATATATTTTATATTGCATATTCTTTTTGTCTTACTACAATTCAAACAGTGGATGATCTTAATGTACTCTATATGCGAAGAAAAACACATTCTTCATGATTTAACATGGAGAATCTATTCACATATGCATAAATAATACACTCACATATGCATATATAATATACTCGTGTATACATAAATAATATGACCTATAAATATTAACTATTTTTAATATCTCTGCTTTATAATCTTTTTAAAATTTTTCATTCGAATAAATATAAATACAGTATTTATTTTACTGTAATTAATTAACAACTGTTTATTATTATTATAATTTAAATATGTGATTACTGTATTTTTATTTGCAAATGTATTTACTAATTATGTTGTTTAAACTGATTTAGGAATTTTCGGTTTTTCATCCCGAGTATGACCCAATTAAAATTGTATAGATGGATATCAGTGCACATAATAATTCAAATACAGAAGGATTTAATCAAATATTTATTTTTTAAAACAAATAATAAAATTTTTAAATTTATATTAAATATCCATGCATTAAATTGAACTGAATAAACATATTTACAAAATTAAAATTTGCCATGCACGAAAATAGCGTTGACATTTTTCAGTGATATTTTTATTAATAATTTTTTTTAATATATGAAATGTTTGTAAACATTCGAAGTTTGTATAATGCTTATTATATATTAAATATTGATTTTAATCAAAAAATTATGCATTATCCATATTTAAATATGGAAAATTTTTAATATTTTATTTGTTGTTTGTTGAATGTTTGATATAAATTTCCAGCATTTTCTTATAAATTTCAAATTTTTACTTGTAACGTAGCATAGTATCTGGTATAAAAATTTCTACTTCCAAATATGTAAATAATACAGCATAAAGTAGCCTAAAAGGCAGACCTCGACTTACGATCACTCGTACTTACGACGGTAATGAAATCCGTTAATTCTCTGATTGATCAATGCTATTCAATGGGTTCGAGTCCCTGACCCAATGATAGAAAATACAGAATGTGTTAGCGTTTTTGTGTCTGATTCTTATAGTTTGGGGTTCTTTATGTCTATTAATATAACATAGTGTCTTAGTAAACATTATAAATGAGAAATCCATAAATTTTGGACATTTTCGACTTCTGACAGTTCTCACTTGCAATGTGGGTTCAGCACCGACCATCGCAAGTCGAGGACTATTTGCATATATATAGTGTATATTTGACCATTTGCGTGTAAATAATATATACAGTACAATGCACGGTAAACACCATGTAACAAGAATAAAGTGAAATTCTTTCAAAAAATAGCATTTTTTCAAGGTTCACAGTGTATAATTATAAAATATATTTTTATTTTTAATTTAAAATGCTTTAAATATATTTATATTTTGCATATTTGAAAAATAATAAGTAAACACATTGTTTTATGAAAAACATAAAACTGAAAACAGTAATAAATACTTCAACCAAGGCCAGATTTATGTGTATTGTGTCCCTTAAGCTATACTATTTAAGATGCCCCTCGAATGCATTTTATATATTTTTTATTTAGTGAATTATGAAGCCTTTTGTGATTTGAGGCTCTCTACTGTAGTCTTTCTGGTTTATGCGTAAATCAGACTCCTGACTTCACATATTATATTTTATTACATGATATAATAATATCTCTAAAATATTTATTCAGAATTTGCTCTGCTGTACAAATATATGTAATACAATCATATTTAGCAGTAAATAAAATATTTTCCTAAAGAAATACTATTTCCTGATAAGCAATAAATAAAATTAATGTTTCAAATTATTTGATAGATCAAAGATATCAAATTATGGAGAATTCACTTGATTTCAATTATGAGATGGGCGTCAACTGTTTGAAGAATTAAAGCATTCACGCTATTGTATGAACTACATCATATAGTAGAGTGTATGTTAAAATTATAAGGATATTTTTAATTTCATAAAAATATGAGCAGAATTCACTTGATTTCAATTATGAGATGGGCATCAACTGTTTGAAGAATTAATGCATTCACGCTATTGTATGAACTACTTCATATAGTAGAGTGTATGTTAAAATTATAAGGATATTTTTAATTTCATAAAAATATGAGGACTAGATAGGAAAAAACAAGATCCTATGGAGTAAAAATATGCGATTCTGTCATAAAAAAAGATGAATTAAAGAGTTGAAAGATTTTTTTTTTCAGAAAAATTTTCAATAAAACGGTTTAAAGTTTTAAAGTCGGTAATCTTTCCTTTTTCATAACTGATTTAATAAAAATTCAGTAATGAAAAAGAAAATACTACGAATTTGAAACTTTAAGCTGTTTTTTTTTTAATTAGAAATTGAATACATATCTGGTAATATTATCCTAGTTCATAATTAAATAGCTAATGATGGGCTTATAGAAGAGTGAAAAAAATTCTTTTTAAAATAAAAACATTATAATTAATTAATTTAAATTTCAAAAATAAAAATTATTTTCATAAAAATAAAATGAAACTATTCAAGATAGAGGAGTAATTTTGAAGTATAACACTTCAAAATTCTAGTAGTCTTTACTCCTTTATTAGTAGTCTTTACTCTTGAAAAGTTATTTTTAATTAAAAAGTTTTTTGAAAATTCAGCTAAAATTATTCTTCAGATAATAAATTAGAAAACATATTCTGTGTTTTAATTATAATTCAAAATCATATCATTAAAATATAGTTAGGAATTCACATTGACTAATACAATTAATTTTATTAATATATTAAGTAACATTTCAATAGATTCATCCTTAAGAGGAATGAATCTATTGAATGTTTAATTCTCATGGTAAAATTAATTGGAGGACAATCAATCTTGTATAATAATAAATTTAATAATTTAAATGTATATTTTAAGCCTATATAAGCATATAATATAAATTAATAATATTTAATATAAACAGACAGCTTAGTGATCATATAAAGATACATTCCGAAGTAAAATAATGCTTGTAAGATCGCCATGCTATCTGTTTATGTTCCCTATTAATAACTTTTCATTCCTTTGATGCTTTAATAGTCTATTATCAAAAGTACTGGATGTTGAAGTTCAAACTTCTGAAATATTTCCTTTGAGAGAATATATCTTGAAATGCTTATTAGTTTTCCCATGAAATTTGGGATTATAGTCAAGTGGATAACATGTCAATTAATCATTTATCTCCCCATTTGAAAACGGCGAATGTTCAAATTTCAAAGGTGTTTCTTCTTAATGACTTTTGAAGTATTTGATCGAATTTTATAAAATTTAACAGAATAATTAGCATAGTAAATGTCAAATTAGATGTAAATTTAATTAATTCTTTTAAAATTAACCGTTTGAAAATGACAGAAGTTCAATTTTCAGAGATTTTCCTGTCATAATTATGAAACTATTTTAATTAAGATAGTTTGTAATATCCAACATATAGATTATGACATTAAAGATTGATTTTAATGATTTCGTGTTTTTAATTATCACAAAAGAAAGAACAGGTACCAAAAGTAGGCAATTTAAACTGTTTTTTATAATTATTTCAGTTATATATGCGGATATTTTTGTACAGCTATCATTCAACTACAGTATGGTAAATCATGTATAATTTGACACAATTAGCGAAAATTGCTAATAGGCAATTTAAACTGTTTTTTTTATAATTATTTCAGTTAGCTGTACAAAAATATCCGCATATATATCATTCAACTACAGTATGGTAAATCATGTATAATTTGACACAATTAGCGAAAATTGCTAAATTATTATTAAAATGCTATAATACAGTCTTTTTTTATGCATAAAATTTATTTAAAACATAATATTAAATTAAATACAATTAATATAGGCTATAATATATATCTACATATATTTTAATACAATATTAGCATTCATATCGTTTAAATATTTGAAACAATAATCTAAAATATATGTCGTATGTGAACAATAATTATACAACAAGCAAGTCAGACATTCGACTGATTCTGATGTAAGAAAAATAAATATACTTTAATATCCTGCAAGCAAGTAATTTAATATGAATTTCAACAAAACTAATCAAAATATGATGATAAATTTTTCGATATTGAATAGATTACTGTATATGAAACAAAATCTTTCATATAAAATTGATTTGTCTTTGTAATTTTTATTTTTATCTGTATTTATTTAATACTAGAAACACGAGAATTCGATTTTTGTGCAGCATATCAAATAAAATAATTTCTGATTTCTTAAAACTGATTGCTTATTCTAAGTAGTTTACTTACAATTGATTTAAAATTAATTAAAATCCAATCTTATTACGATTAATTTCTCAGAATAAATCAAATAACAGATTAACAGAGTAAATTAACAGATTTAAATTATCGTAACCTGTAAGAATCTTATGATTATTACAATTGCATTTAAATTAAATATGCAAACTTCTAATGGTTTAAAGTAGTATATTCGGGTTCTAACAGTAGGAATATAACAGTGATTTTCCAGCAGGGGGACCTGATGTCACGCATGAAGCATCGCGAATAGAAGTTAGGTTATGATGTAGCACAGATGCGTAAAAGAATTAAGGGAGCATTCCAAACCTCAACAGCAAGTCATCAATGATTAGACTCTTTTGACGTCAGAAATAACTCAACATCAGCTTGTACTGTATGTTTAGGCGTATGTATTCAAGTCCCTACAAGTCTTTGTAATTTGTTAAATTTTAGATATATTGAGTTCAAGGAAAAATTTACAGGGCGATGATAATGATTTGTTACACTCTCTAACTTTTAAAATCTTATCAACTAGCACGAACTACTTTTTCTGCGAAGTTAGAAAACGGTGTAAACCGATGCTAAATTACTTTTTCTACGACGTTAGAAAACAGTGTAAACTGATTGTAAAAAGTCATCCCAATGTAGAGATGGTGAGTGTAGTGAGTGTGTTGACCTGGTTTACACAGTTTTCTAACGTCGCAGAAAAAGTAATTCCTGCTAGATGATAAGATTTTAAAAGTTAGAGAGTGTAACAAATCATTATCATCGTCAAACAGAAACAAGCTGATGTTGAGTTATTTCTGACGTCAAAAGAGACTAATCATTGATGACTTGCTGTTGAGGTTTGGAATGCACCCTAAACCCCAAATAGTAACATGTTTTTCAACTTAGGTTTATTGAAATTGTAAAAAATACTTTATATTAAATCTCAAGTAATATGTTTTTTTAATATCGAATCACTTAATTTTCCATTTTGTAATAAATTTTTTATTTTATTGAAATTGTAAAAATACTTTATGTTAAACCGTAAATAATTGTTTTTTATTTCATGGAAATCAGAATTGTAAAATTATTTTATTTAAACTTTTTATACTAAACCTTCAATATTGTAAATAATTGTCTTTTGTTCTATTAAATTTATTTCTATTTAACGTGTAATATAAAGTTTATTAACTATGATATTTATAGTATTTTAGACTAGTTATATGTATGAATTATTTCTTATACCGATCTTTTATTTCTTTGTATATCCATCAGAATTGTAAAAAAATTATTTTATTTAAATTTTTAATGTCATGGGATTTATAATAATGAAAGATGTAGAAATAAAAATAAAATTTAAATCTTTACTGATAAATTTGGGAATATAATTGCATGAACATGAACAGTTGCATATAAAAATGGTAAAATTTAAACCTTTAATGTTGTAAAGAAATGTTTTAATCAAAATCAGCTATATATATTCAAATCTCAGCAAGTAGAAGTAATCTTATCTTCTTTCTTAAAGCTGTTTACCTGCTTTGTTTATGAAATGTTTTAATCAAAATTAACTGTATGTTTAGGCGTATGTATTCAAGTCCCTACAAGTCTTTGTAATTTGTTAAATTTTAGATATATTGAGTTCAAGGAAAAATTTTTACTGACCTGTATCTTAATCGTATTTATGTATTTTATATATAAAATTACCTAATTTTGGTCTTTTTGTTTTTATGGTTATACATTTTTTAATTATAGCGTAACAAATTTATTATAATTTTTAAAATAAGAATTGTAAAAATATATTATTTAAACCTTTAACTTTTTTCATATTTACTAACTTTATAATTTAACTTTAATAACTTTAAATCGATGTCTTATAAAAATAATAAATTACTGTACTTCGAAAATATATAGCTTTTTATTAGACACTTCCGCAAATATTTCTTTTTATTATAATTATTAAATATATACGATTCTAATATTAGTATTTCTGTGTTTTTATTCTAACATAAAAATATGTTTAAAATGTAAATATATCACAAAATGTAAGTAAATTTATATTTCCTTGTTTGAAAAAAATTTTTCAAAAGTTAGAAAACAAAGTTGAAACATACTAAAATTATGTATTAACCAAAAGAGTTAGAGTTTCTATTGTTTCTAATTTATATATTTTTCATTGTTAGCTAATTAAGAATATATATTTAATTTCGCTAGACCTCAACTATTTTTCAAAGATGTTAAATTTTCAGAATTTGGTATAGTGCTATATTTTTTTACAAGTTAAAGACATGAACAACGAAATCATATTTTTACAACTTTAAAATTATATTCTAACGATCCCCTGAAGAATGTTTTATTGGATAAAAATTTTATATTAAATTCTTTATTGGATAAATTTTTATGTAAATAAAATTACTTATTTGTTACAAAAAAAATTTAACCGAATTTGTAAATAAGTAAAAAAATGAATATCAAAATTGTGTATTAAAAAAATTATAATTTAACATTTGCTATAAATAAGAATCAAAATATTAAATTAACATTAATATTAGTTTTAATTAATCACGCCTTTGTGGGGATCATTCTATGTTGAAAGTCTCCCGTGGAGATGAGCTAGAATAGGTAATCTGGTTATGGAATACTGTATACTGTTATCGTAGGAGTCTAACTTTAGACTTAAATTTTTGTTCTCTTAATTCTAAAAAAATAATATGTTTGTCATTTAATAAATAAATAATATTATTTACAAATAAAAAACTTCATCCTAATTCCATCGGTATTAATTTTACAATATATCTAAAATTTAACAAAGTACAAAGACTCGTAGGAACTTGAATACATAGCCGAAACATACAGCTTATTTTGATTAAAACATTTCATAAACGAAGCAGGTAAACAGCTCTAAGAAAGAAGATAGTGGTTACATCTACTCATTTTTACGGTTTTTTTTTTTATTTCTGATTTAGCCAATGACATTAGATAAAATATTTAAATAACGGAACGCATATTTGACAGAAAATGCTGACAAGTTAAAAAATGTAACACTTACATTTAAGAATTATAAAGTCTTACCTTGATGGTGAGAAGTTGAGTTTAAGCCAATTTGTGAACACTCATTGCAGATCTACTCTTCTAGTATTCATTTCATTTTAAAGACGAATCACCAAATTTTAACAAATAAAGAAAACTCAGAAAATAGAGATAAGACTTTCACTTAAAAGGAAAATTTTATAACATAAGTAAAATCTGTCATTTTAAATACTTTACTTACTGTTATTTTTTATTATAGGAATTCTAAAGATAATTGTTGAACGAATATATTTTTTTTATTTTTTTTTAAATTAATACTTTACTTTTAATTGAAAATAAAAATACCATTTTAAAATATTTTTTGATTGAAAGATCAGAATTTAGTTAAATATATAACAAACGTTAACAAAATATATTTAAGAACTTTTTAATACTTATTTAAAATTAAAGTATATTGTTAATTACAAAATCGCAGAAAGCTGAGAAGCTTTTTCTAATTTTCATCATTTACTCTGAATAGTATATTTATTAATAATGAGATTAATATAAATTATTAAAATTTCCGATAATTATCATGAGATAACTCCACTCTTTGTTTAAACCACCTTTACTTAGTTTCATTGTTGAACTCATTTTTAACATTACATCTAACGAAAATAAGTTTTTTTTATGAGTATAAATGCATTTCAAGAATGAATTAATGTTAACTTGTATAGTTGGGAACTACACCCAGTCTCTAGTTACGTCGTATTTACGAACATGAAACTTCATTTTCAAATTTCATGAAATTTCAAAAACTCTTCCATAATTTTAAACAATACGATAGCAGAATGCTCCAGCAACCAATATAATGTAAAATTACATAATCAGTTATCCTATTACCTGCAGTATTTCAAGATGTCGGCGATTATACAAAAAACTCTTGCTTTATAATAGAAACTTTTTATTCAAATCTGTGAAATAAGAAACTTCTAATTGGTATATTTGTAAAATATATTACAAAGCACAGTATATAAAGTTATTTCAATAGTTTTTGGGGCCAAATAACAACAGTATCTGAGTTAGTGAACCACCCACGTTACGAACAAAACTTATGTACGAATTATGTTCGTAACTAGAGGAGCGCGTGTATATTTGTTAGTGCATAACTTTAAAATATTTTTTACTAAAATCGAATAAGTATATCAAATGCCATTTCTTTATCAAGTTAGGTAAAGATATAGAGAAATTTTTCTTAATTTAAAAGCTTATTCCAAGTTATGTTGGTATTTAATGTTAATGATGATCACTCCTACTTAATCTATGTATTTTTGTGCATAATTTGCCTGTAATCTAAGATAGTACTTTCAAAAATTTATAAGTATGGTACAGTGCTTATATACAGTGAAATTTTAAATGTACCATTATAGATCATAGATAAAATTATGCACAAAAATATATATATATTCTAAATATGTTCTACAATATATATTGTTTTAGAGAAAGGTAAAAACATTATTATGATTTATTTATTTATTTACTGAAAATTTTAATTTTATAATTTATAAAAATTGTTATATAATTTCTACTGCCTTCATAAGCATCACTTAATTTTCTAATTCAGTCATAAATTTTATTTTATTCAATTAGTAACTATATAAAGAAAATTTGATGTCTTTTGCTATGTAATGTGTGTTTTGCACAATATTTAAAGTATTATTTTGAGGGTTGTTGAAGTTTCACAACAAAACAAAATATCTATTTTTATTACAGTAATTTTGCTCTGAGGACGTTCATAAATTATATACCTGAAAAACTTTTTATTGCGATAATAAATTAAATTGTTCGTAATTTTAAATAAATTATATTTTAAATATAATTTATGATGAATTTCTTATCATTTTCTACGCAGACTGACATACAGAATTTTATGTTTATCATATAACGAAACTAAATTTTCCTTAAAGAAAAGTTCTAAAGAAGATCTAGAAAGAAACGAAAATAAATTTTCCTTAAAGGAAAGTTCTAGAAAGAAGATTCTAGTTGTAGTCAAATGACACTGTGCTGCTTATATGAAATGAGTAGTAGTGTGTATTGCAGATGATTAACAGCCACATTAAATGGCATGCAGCAGCCTCTTTCAATTAATTAAATCTTAATTAATCACGAATAACAATATTGAACTATTTTCATCAAAAATAGAATGGAGCTAAGGAAAAGCTTTCTGATTTAATTAATTGAACAATGTATAGTATAATGAAAATTATCCTGCATAGTTTCTTGTGTTCTAAAGCATGTATTCAGTGATCTGTTCAGTGTTAATTTCATCAAATCGACTTATATGAAAATTGAATATTATTTGATTATTGAGGCAATTTTTGGATTAAGGAATTTTATGGTTTTTCATATTAAACAATGATTAATACGAACATAAAGTTAATATTGTATTTTATATATCAATATTTTTTCTGCACACTTCTTAATATCTTTAAAAAACGTTGAGTTTTTAAAGAAAACTAATGCAGAATTATGTTCAAAAAAATGATTTAAAAACAAACAAATTGAATTTCATGATTACAAAAGTAAAATAAGAAGTTCTTATACACCGGAAGGCATAATTCAATTTTTGTAATATTAGCATCTAATAGAAAAAAATTTTTTTTTTAATTGTTTAGAATTCTTTTAACATTAAAGCATGACTGTATAAATAAAATGAAGTTACTTATTCGTTATATTTAGTTCTCTTTTGTTTTGGGTTTTCATATAGAAAACATGCCTAACTGATGTGAGAGCTTAACAAACTTTTCGATATTTTGCAAACATGATTAGGAAGTTGGAGTTATGTATATTTTTACTTTAAAGTTAATGTTCTATTACTGTTTATAGCTCAATAGAACTAACAATATTATAAAATAAGGAAAAGAAAAAAATTTTAATTTATTTATTTATTTTGAATTTAAAAAGTTTAAACAGCGATTTTTCTCTATTAATGTTACTGTGCATGAAATATTTAATAGATATCATTAAAACTAATTTTATTACAGGTATCTCTTTTATAACACGGTTTCGCTCTAACACGATTTGAAAATTGCAGAAACCCTCATATAACACGATACTTCTACAACACGGTTCTTATTTAACACATTTAGAAAATTACGTTTACTCTCCTACAATACAAAACGTTTTCATTAATTTCTGTAAATCCATACTAGGGACACGCAATACACAAACAAAATGTCATCATTTAGAAATACTTTGCTAAAATTAGTCATAGATGCAATTTCGCTAGTTTGCCATGAATGGCCAGTACAAACAAAATGTCATCATTTAGAAATATTTTGCTAAAATTAGTCATAGATGCAATTTCGCTAGTTTGCCATGAAAGGCAAACTAGCAGTCATATACAGTTTATTTTCGACTTCGATTTGAAATTGAGTTAATTGGCGACTATTGAGTATTTTGTATTCCAAATGGCAAACTAGCAGTCATATACAGTCTATTTTCGACTTCGATTTGAAATTGAGTTAATTGGCGACTATTGAGTATTTTGTATTCCAAACGTTCGGTTCTTGGATAAAAAATAAGTTTTTATTCTTCGATAGAGGAATGTGAAAGAACAGAAAAACTTTTTTATTCTGAAATCTTTTTTAGGTATATGTTAAGGAACGATTGTTTTCTAGCGGGTTATAGCGAGTTAGAGTACAGATTTTGTAAAGAGAGCAGAAGATACACCAACTTTAAATGTATTAAAAAGTTCAGAAAGTGAAGTTGATATTATTAAAGAAGAAATTGTTCTCATTTTAACAAACAGCAGTAAGGAAGATACAATTATCATGTGAATGTTACATAGATTGTATACTTTTTTTTTCATTTTGTTTTATGTGTATTTTTTTAAGGACTTACGTATATATTTTTTCTTTCTTTATGTTTCGTGTTATTAATATTCTTAAATAAAAATTAGATTTCTTATGTGGAATTAAATAAAGTTATTTGTTTTTAATTGGTTTTGTTTTATGTGGAATTAAAGAAAGTTATTTGTTTTAGAACATAAGTCTCCTTTTTGGAGCTCTGGGTCTCATACACCTATCTACCGTGTTATAGGCGGGATACCTGTATTTGCATCTTTTGACGATCGCATGTAGCCCACAACATTCTTCAAAGGAGCTGCTCCACTTCGGCAAACGTTTTAATTTAATTAATTAAACTATCATTTATATAATTTTACCTGTATTTGCATCTTTTGACGATCGTATGTAGCCCACAACATTCTTCAAAAGAGCTGCTCCACTTCGGCAAACGTTTTAATTTAATTAATTAAACTATCATTTATATAATTTATTACTGCACATAATTCATAAATATGATGATATATCTAAAAGTGTGGGAAAATTACTGTATAAATTAGATTTGGATACTTTTTAATGCTTCAGCGACTTTATGAAGCTGCTCGTTATACTAAAGATGCTACTGAAAATGATAGATTAGAGCTTGTTAATCCCTACAGCCATATAAAAACTAAACCATATGGAAATTAGTTATGAATCATAAACCAATAAATAGTTAAAATTAGAAAGTTTGCTTTAAAAAAACTCTGAAAAATTACAAATTAATGCACCCAAGAAACGCTATCAACTGATGCAAACCAATTTTATATCCGACAATTAATTTTTAATTAAAAAAAAAGAAAGAAGCATATATTGTAATGTATAGAATCGTAAATACTTTAAATTCTTTTAATGCCTATTTTATAAATTAAGAATTATTATAAAATTTATTATAAATTTTTTCAGATTATATTAACATTTTTGAGAAAATTGCTATTTAAAATAGGAGAATTAAAAATTGATTCTAAAAGAATCAATTTTTACGAGAATTTTATGTATAAATAATAAAAATAGTCAGTATTTAAACATAAATAATGTATAATCTTTATATTTAATCGATATTTAATTAATATATACTCAACAATATATAAACTTTGAATGTTTTCAGGCATTTCTTAACACGAAAAAATTAATAAACCCGTCAGTTTCTTTTATCATCATTCGGTATTTTAATTCAAATTTTGTAAATATGTTTATTCAGTTAAATATAATGCATGAATACCTAATAATAATTTTAAGATTTAATTTTTGTTTTAACAAGATAAATATTTGATTATCTCTCTCTCTCTCTCTATACGAGTTATAATATGCAATAGAAATTAATTATACCGTAAAGTTTTAATTTGATCATAAGAAAATGAGAAACAGAGAAGAGAGAAAGCTGTTTGAACAACATATTAGTAAATACATTTCCAATTAAGCAGTGAATACAATCACAGATTTAAAGGCAGCGAAGTTATAAAGCAACAAGAATTTTTTGGTGGATGATACGCAGCAGTTCTATGTATTGGTGATCTGTTTTAAAGTTTCTAAAAAAAAGAAAACACATTAAAAAAAAAAAAACAAATTAATTTTCAGTCAGTTCAAGAAGAATCGGTTCATGCTGGGGAAGTAAGAATATAAATCTATTTGAACTTATTGCATTCGTAGCAACATTATCAAACAGATAAATACACTGTGAAAAGAAAAATATATTACTGTACTATATATGAAGAAGATTTCTCTTTCATTGTTGAATAATATTTCAGTTTTTATTAATTTAAATAATTTATTAACAAATCTATTTGAACTTATTGCATTCGTAACAACATTATCAAACAGATAAAAATACTGTAAAAAGAAAAATATATTACTGTACTATATATGAAAAAGATTTCTCTTTCATTGTTGAATAATATTTCAGTTTTTATTAATTTAAATAATTTATTAAGGATTTAAAGGCTTAAAATTATAAAGCAACAAGAATTTTTTGGTGGATGATACGCAACAGTTCTATGTATTGGTGATCTGTTTTAAAGTTTCTAAAAAAAAGAAAACACATTTAAAAAAAAACAAATTAATTTTCAGTCAGTTCAAGAAGAATCGGTTCATGCTGGGGAAGTAAGAATA
>AYEL01035724.1:0-23407 GCA_000484575.1 Olivierus martensii
TAGTTCCTATATCCTTTTGAGATTCAATTTAATTGCTAAGGAACAGTAGCTGCAATAATTAAAATTCGACATTTCTTTTCCTCCATTTCCTTTCGACAAAGTATAGATGCATCATGGGAAAAAGCGAAACGCCGAACGTTTTAAGAGAACAGATCGGCGCTTTCCTTCGGCGTTTGGTGACGTCTTGTTTTGCGGCGCACATTTCTACGCCGTGCAAAAATATTTGCGGCGTTAACGTTTGCGCTTGGTGTAAACCGGCCTTAACACTCGATTTGGTCCCAAATTTTAACTAAAGTATATTAGCAATTGAAAACTATGTTAAAATGTCTGATTTAAAAGAATAATGTGATTTTTGTTTGATTCAGTATAATTTCAAGTCTAAAAAATAGAAGAAAAAATATAGAAATTTCATTTTTATAAGTGTTTACTCTCACACATCTAACTACAGTATTAGTAATAAATACTTATTTAATACAAGGTAATTATGCATTTTTAAAATTTAACAATAACTGAAGAAGAATTTAAAATATTATTGATATTTTAATAAAATACTTCAAAGACTTGAAGTAGGCCTAACACTCGATTTGGTCCCAAATTTCAACTAAAATATATTAGCAATTGAAAACTATGTTAAAATGTCTGATTTAAAAGAATAATGTGATTTTTGTGGAGTGAGAATACATTTAGTTCTGAGAAAAATAAAAAATATAAGTTGCTAATAATTTTATAATATGGAGTCTAAGTAATTTTTTTCAACTCTGTCAGCTCATTGAGAAACTTCTGTTTTCCTGTAGGCTCACATTAGTTCTAAATTGTACAAATAAATACCTCATAATCAGTATTATTTATATCCCATATCTCTGATATTTATCGCTTATACTGCATATTCTTTCTTTTTACACTGCTTTTGAAGTTGTTGTATACTAAGTAGTGAGCCACTTCCAATGCCTACCACGAGCCGCCCACACTCATGATTAAAGTCAGCCATCCGTTTTCCTGTAGGCTCACATTAGTTCTAAATTGTACAAATACATTGTACAAATAATTGTACATCATAATCAGTATTATTTATATCCCATACCTCTGATATTTATCGCTTATACTGCATATTCTTCTTTCTTTTTACACTGCTTTTGAAGTTGTTGTATACTAAATAGTGAGCCACTTCCAATGCCTACCACGAGCCGCCCACACTCATGATTAAAGTCAGCCATCAGATAGAGAATAGAGTTCAACGAATCGGCCCTGAAGCTCTCTTGAAAAAACTCTGAAGGCTGAGACTTGAGAATTGAACCCTGTCCAGGATGGAAGCACAACAGGCTTCTATGTATATCTAATCTAGTCTTCTATAAATATAGTCTACTATCTTCTATAAATATTAATATATTGCACATTAGACTTTGTACGCTCTCAAACATTTTTATTGCTTAGCCTAAGGAAGTAGTTCAGAGATCAATCGACGTAAGATTTTATTTATTTGTGCCTAATAGTTTTTATTTTTAAACTGTATTTTTGATTTCCATGGAATTATCGAAAAACAAGCTAATGTCGAAATTTCAAAAATTCAGGATAGATGGCAGAGTGTAAATCTTCCGGTCACATGACATCTCATATTTTTCTTTGTCGACTAGGCAAAGATGTGTCAATTAATAAAAAATTTTATATAGATATGCATATTATTTTTTATAATTTTTACTTTGACCTTTGATCTATCTGTAATTATCGAAAATAAAATACTAGTAAAATCTTATGTTTCCCAATACATTATGACATGTAAATGATGTCATTACGCACGACGTAATTAGATCTCAACAGGCTGTCATCGTGAGGAAAAGTTCAAATTTATAAATTCTTTTTAACTTCTACTGAGTGTATTTCTTTTAAAATAACTGCACTGAATGTCGTCCTATAAAAATCTCTCGTTAGCGTGCCTATGACACCATATTGATGTCTTTGCCTATATTGTACAACAATAGATGAAATGTATAAAATATGTAAACAATTTATAGAAAATTATAATGATCAAATATCTGTAATAATTATAATCAAATATTCATCGTTTATTTACAATCGATTCTCGTTATTCGCTTTAGTTATGTTCTGTAATTTCTTCGCGAATCCTGAATTAGCGAATATCGAACCTTTGTGCCTATGGGAAATATAGAATTTTAAATAAGATGTCTTTAAACAGAAAAACATACTTAAAACAAGGATAAAAATGCTGGAAAGAAAGGTTCGCAGGAACCTTAACTCTACGAACTCTATTATTATTAAGCAGTAGAGAATTCCAGTGTTTTGATACTTAATAATATCAAGTTGAAAAGTGGTGTAAAATGACTAGGAAAAATACACAATATAAATGTACTCTATCAAATAGTTTTCTGATTTTCGATATGTTTAAAATTTTTTATACCATTTTCTAGGCCTATTGATACAGATAATAACTAATAAGGAAACACAGGCTTTTTCCACAGGTTGACATCCTTATGGAGGGGTCAATAGGACTAAAGAGATCCTATAAGAGCAGTACGAAATCTTCCATATAGGATTTGATCTCATACTTCAAAAATTTGCTAGAATACACATCGAAGATTTTTACGGTACAATCCGAGTGACGATAGCTACTATATTGTATAGAACAGAAGTCGCATTAGGTTATAACAGCCATTTTAATATACAGTAGATCACAGATTTATGCGATTTCGATTTATGCAGTTTCAGAAATATGCGGATGCGTAAATCGCTTTATTTATAATGAATTTCTGTAAAATGCCAATGAAAAGTTCATCAAACAATTTATTTTTTTATAATAATACTACTTATGGACTTAATTTTTTTATTCTATGTTTAAAATATGCTTATAAATTTCATTTGGCGATTCTGTTTGCTACTGCTCCCATTCTTGTATATCGAATTTAGACATCGTTTGACTTATACGGTTTTCTATGTAACCGCATAAATCGGAGCGGGAACTCACAAACTAGGTAATTCTCGGTTTATGAATTTCCCCTTAACAAGTTCCTGCACTTAAGAGTTTTTTCAAATATGAAGTATCAAAAAAATTGAAAATAGGAACCTTGATTACAATAAATAAATACTAAACATTCATAAAAAAGGCATTTCAAACCATATACGTAGATATACAATATAATACCACTGAATTTGTAACAAAAATATCCGTCGTCTGCTGTGAAATCGGAAAAATCAAAATGGGAGCCGAAAAGCAGTAATAGTACACCATTTGGTTTTACCAGCATATTGTGTAAATAACTTCCATTTTTGATTTTTGCCTAAGGCAGTTAAAATAAAAGATAAAAGCAGTTAAAATAAAATATAAAAGATCAACTATTTATCTATTATGAATAATGAAAAATAAAAATTCTTTTATCATTTGTACAACAAATAATTTATTTATTATTATAATTTGCTTGATTTTAAAGTCTATATTTTCATTTCTTTAGATAAAGAAATCATTATTAATTATAAACTATTGATTTAGTTGGCCTTTACTTAATTTATTGTTGCATTGCTGAGAACGGAAATCCTGATTTTATTAGGATTTATTCATTGTGTCTAAGGGAAATTCTTAGTTTACGAGAAATTTCCAGAAGTTCCAGGTTCAAATTAACTCGGAGAGTCGATAAATTCCTGTAATTTATAGCGATTAAATGAAAAAAAAACTCAATTATAATGAAGAATCTCTAAATATTATTTAAGAATAACTATGGCTGATTATCTTAATTTTATTTAAAACAAAGATTATTGATTTAATATAGTGAAATTTATATCTTTTTAATTAGTTATTTGTTCTTAAAGGAAGTTTGTTATTGTTATTCTGAAATACTTAATTGTTAGTTTTTTAAATTCTAATATTGATAGTATTATGTTGCTAAATCGAGTTTTAGGTTTTTAATTATGCAACACATAAATCAATTTTTTCCAGATAAATCAGGACAATATTTTGATTGTGTTCAGATCATTAAGAACTATTATCAATTCCTTCATTATAAAAGGGAGACTATAGTTTTTTGGACAAAAATTTTCATACAGATCTCATATTGTGCTTGAATATATTGTGATATTCTATATGTAATGTTCTGATTTTTGAAAATTCTATGATATACATACTGTATTCAAAAAACTTTTAAATTTGCTATTTATTAGGTCAGCCCAAAAGTAATGTCGTTTTTAACAATAAGTTTTAAAAAGGCATAAAAGATAACTCACTTGCTAATTTAATCAATGGTCAATGGTCAATGGTTTATTGTCATCTTAAAAATAGGTAAACCCTACAAATTGTATTATTAAAACAGAAACATGTTTCTACAATTCGCAATTCTTGATACTGTATTTCTGAAAGATGTAGATGTCTTAGCCGATCGATTAAAATTAATCCCATCAAATAACATTTCATGTAAAAAATGTAGCCAAGTCTCGTGCCTCTTTATCCGTAAAAAGTTGCGCCCTTATTTACTCTGACACTTTTATTCACAAATCAATCCAAGTCATTGTATCTTTAGTTCTCCAAGTCATTAATCTTTAGTTAAAGAACATTTTGTGACTCGGCAATTACCCAGCATAAGGAAGTTACAACTCACAGCCTTACAATTTTACAATGTTATGTAAAATAATAATACACTTTATAAATAATGTTTAGTTCCTATATAAATACTGTAATATCTTATGCAATAGTTTACTATAAACGTGAATATTAAAATGTATCAACTACTCTAGATGAAAAAAATTTCTTGTTCTGGGGCAACTCCAGCACAAAGATACGGAGGTCTCAAAAGTACCCTGAGTTCCTTCCAGAAAAGGATGGTACGGTCGTGCTTGCTTGACTTGGCGGGAGCACTACCGTGCCCCCAGATATAGAAAAGTTCATGAAGTCTAGTAGTTTTCTGAGTCACATTTAGAAAAACAAAATCACTTGCTATTTCTCCATTCGAATCAATAATACTCTTTCAATGTTGTAAAAGCTTTAAAAATTCATGTTTAGACAAGCTGAGACACATTTGAACAAATACAATATAAAAGATATTAATTTTGGAATGATCTGATACTATTTAGGATAATGATTTTATAAAGATAAAAAATATATTCGAACTTTGAAAATAAATTATCTTTTATTTTTCAATTAAAATTCATTATTAGTTCTTTCTTAAACTATTAACATAATTTAATTAATATATAAATTTTTTTAACTTATTTTATAAAAACTAAATGGTTTTTCTTTTTTGTCTTTAGGAAACGTATTCATGAATTGAAGTGACAAAAACTTCAAAAGAAGTATTTATCAACTGTTGGATAATTTTTGGATGAATTGTTTAACTGAAAATCATTTCTTCAATTGCATTCATAATAACTTGTCTTCAATTCAAGGTAACTTTCAATTAAATACTCAAACCTAATTATAACTGACATCGCTTATCGTCTGTAGACAGCTACTACTTATTGTTGGAATGTAGCCAACCATAAGTAATGTTTTGGTATCGACTCGGCATTCAAAAAAACTGATCTCAATTATATTGTCACAATTAAAGTATTATGTGATTTCATATATAAATTAATTAATCTTCGTATTTATGGATGTTTATTTAATTTCTTTAATTTGAAAAATAGTTTTATTTTAACGAGTTACTGTATTTCCGAAAACTAAAATTTATTCAGAATTCTTTCTTTACAAACGATTTAATAACATTCTTTTATATAAATAACTTTTTATTATAATATTATTGTACCACTATAGTAGTAATATAGTATTATTAGTAGTTCTATTCTAAATTTCCTAAGAATAACATTCACATATTATTAATAATCACTTACTATTTCTTAAAGATATTCGACATTTTCTCTTACAATCTAATATATCTTCAAACCTCTTTCCATTTCTATGGCAACCACCATAAGTAAATTTGTTACAACTTTTTTCGTATAGAATCATAATAGTAACGAAGAAAATTTCCTCTGCAAGGGCCTTCCATTTTTCGCTCGAAACACATTGAAACTGACAAATAATGTAATCAAATTGTTTGATTTAAATTAGAATATTTTAAACTTATTTTATATAGACTTGATATAATATAAAAAATCTACCTAAATTAATTTCATGAAAAAGTGATGTATAAGCTTGTCAGTTATTAAATTATTTTCTTCACACTTAGGCGATATCTGCAATGCAAGTGATGTTTTGATAAAGTTTATATTAATATTGAGCATAGGCAATAGGATTATGGATCAAACGACTACGAATTCATGTATTCTCTTCATATGTTACTATGCATAGTGATCATTCAGACTAATATGTAACCTGCATTCTTCTGGAGACAATTAAATTATTATTTTCTTTAATGTTTTTCTTAGATTTAAAATAAAATGCAAATAAGAAATATTACTTAGTTCAAATACTCGTAACAGTACGCATTTCTTGTTCTTTCAGGGAAATGGAACATCCATCAACAGGTATTGGATTTTCATATTTTCTATAGCGAGAACTATATACTCTATTAGACCATTCTGACACTCTATACAAGAATAATAGCAAAATTGGATTGCTATTTCAACTACTGTATAATCTGTTAATTTTAAGAAAATCTTTGTTATTATATATTTAATTGAATAAAATTTCATCTAATAGCGCAAAAGAATATATTCTACATCAAGATGAACATAGACGCATAATATATTCTTTTATTTAATAATGTGGCAATCACTATATCTGGAAAATTCATTTAAATAATTATTTTGTTCTTTTTTGCATCTCTTTACCATCAGTAAAGTTTCGTAGGTTTCACGATGACTATGCAGTAACAATATAATTTTTTGTATCTGTGCTAAATACAGTACTCTAATATTAAATATAAATTATATATTAATAATAAATATAAATTGAATTTTAAAATTACTAAAATAATAATAATAATAACTTATAATAAATGTAGATAAAACTTAAAAATAAATGTAGATAGATATTTAATAATAAAAACTTCATTATCTAAATATCTATCTACATTTCCTATTTCCATTTTCTACAACGTTTCTTATTTCAGTGATTGAAACTTCTTGATCTGTTCAATGATTTTAAAAAATTTCTGAACGAAAAGAAGTCGAAGATGATTATGCTACAACATTTTTGCTTATTTGTCATTTGTTATGTGAATATCATATATTCTACATTATTTACTTTGCTTAACATTTTTGCTTAATAACTATCGTTAGAATTAGTATATTTTATGTGCGGCCCGAGGCAATTTTTTCTTCGAGTGCGGCCCAAGGACACCAAAAGGTTGGACATCTCTGCTTTAGACTGTATATTTGATCTAAAATATCATAAACATGGGAGATAATAAAAAAATATTTGTTATAATTTGCTAAATTATGAGTATTTCCATATTTTTTCGATAAGCTTCAATAAAATAGAAAATTGTGTAAATTAAATTAATAAATTACAATTAAAGGCTTGTTTACAGTCAAACGTGGCGGAGATGTTCGTCGACAACGTTGAGGTTAGAAACAATTCATAGGTTTGTACTCTCACGTCATCCATAATGTGGCGTAACCAACGCGAAGTTGACAACCTAGAATGAGAATTCTAGGTTTCAGCGTTATGGTTATACCATGATGTTTTGCGATCTGATACAAAATGGTGAAATGTTCAAATCAAGAAGGTCCTTGATTCAAATAGCAATGTTGAATTTTTTATTGAGGTATTTAAAGATTATTCTTGTTTATATAATACTAACTATAAACAAGCAAATTGGAATGCAGCGTGACAGATGTTCTAAGCGCTAACAAAAAGTTAGCTTGGTTGGACTATAAACAAGCCTTTACTAGCTTTAATTTTTAATATATTGTATATAAAAATTATGCTTATGACTGTTTATAATAATATTTTTTATATTTTACAGGAACATGCCTTTGAATCCAGTCAAAAGTACAAAGAAGGTAAATTCATCATTGAGTTGGCCCACATGATAAAGGAAAATGGTTGGGATTAAATATACAAGAAAAGTAATTACTACAGGATTTTATCATAGAACATCTTTTGATTTGAATATGCAAAGTGTCGAAATAATAATAGAAATGGCTTTAAAGAAAAAGAAGTTTGTTCTGACCATATTCTCTCTACTGTTGCTGATAGTGAAAAATCAACTCAACTACCAGCCTTCATCTCTCAGTAAATTAAATTACTTTCCGCTTACTATCGAAGATAACAGTTGTCATCTACGGCTCAATGATAAGTTATAGAAGCAAACATAGTTCATATATTACTATTCAGTTTTATTCTTTAAGAGATTCCTGATACTTAATACAATCCTAAGAACGTACTATTTTTATATAGCACGTTAGATTGTGAAATTTTGTCTGAAGCACGGGACAATTCAGAAGATTCTGGCTACAACCTAGTCATTTAATATTTTTTTAAAAACTGAACTTTTTTTCTAATCGTTATTCCTCTATTTTTTTAAAATTTCTGTGAATGGTGAAGGTGGTAGCTGGGTATCACATGCTGTAAAAATCATCACTTAACTTTCACTCACCATACTTTGTATATTCATGACTTTTGTACCATTATTTTGCTTTTTAGTCTGTGCTTAGATATTATATAGTCAGCGATGTATTCTCGAAGTATATTTCTCTATTGCCTTTATTCTCTAGTATCTGTGACGTATTCATTTTTCTTATCATTAGTCATTTTCAAAATACTTTATAGTCCGATTTTTTTTTTTTCCTTTTTACTATCTTTGGATTTTAAGCCATCTTGTCCTAAGTGTCCTTTTTGGAAATGTTTTGTGTGGTATAGTGGCATTCCAACATTTTTGCTTAGGAGTCATTTATCTATACATGATTAAGATCGTGTTTTTAAGCAACAGAGTTTTAAGTTATCTTTTGCCACGAGATGAGCTAGATTTCTTCCAGTTGCTGCAAAGTTTACATAGAAACATCAGTGATCAAACATTATCAGGCTACTAGTCCGAACAAGTGATAAATAGAAGGCAACAATAACAGAAAAGTATATATATAAATATATATATATATAAAGTATATATAATGTTATAAAATAATACATAAATTTAAGCATAATTCTTTGCAGCTTTCATTATTCATTGTATCACTCCAATAGACATTTGTTCGTTGCATTTCAAATATCTATTTGGGATTTTAATGTATTGTATTGCAACTTAGGCAGCAGTCAATTGCAGGAAAGCCATTGCTTTTGATCGCGGGGAAGAAACGGTGAAGGTGATTGTAACTAAAATAAAAACTCCAAACGGTACTTAGTTTTAACTCGACATGGGGGTATTTATCATGCATGCAACCGTGCAGGTCACAAGTGCATGAAACAGAGTCGTCAATATTTTCTGTTAATGCTGGCCAATAGCAGATCTACTCGAAATTGTTTTCAAAGATAATACAAGAACATTATTATTATTATTATATTTTTTTCCTGCAACTGACTGTATTGTGCCAATTATTGTATTTAAAAGTCTGATAATATACCATTTGCACTAGTTTTTCTCCCCATGTAAATAGGAATGAGATGGTGAAAATGTCAAAATAAAATTGTTCAAAGATATGTGTTGTTTCTTAACAGTAGCAAGAGTGTATTTTCTCAATAATGATGTTTTTAATATTCAAAAAAAGATAATAATAATAATTCATCCTTCGAATCGAGTGTTTGAAAAATGATCTACAAATAAATGTAACATTTAAACGTTAATTACAAAAATGTATAGATTAAAAATGTATCCTTTGGCAAAAAATTTTTACATTTATTTGTGGATCAAGACTCAGGTGTTGTTTTATTTTTCATTTTTTGTACAGTTTAATTTAGTAAAATGCAAAAATCAATGCAAGAGCACAAAGATTGTAACATAGTCTCTCTTATTTCCAGCCGAGCCTAAGTTCCGAGCAAACAATCTTATATTTGCCCGTGGATTTTTCGTGTGAATGGTTGGGTAAATGCATGTAGTGTGTCTCTGAACACACGATAATTCCATTCAGTGTTTTGTGTAGTGTTTATTCATTAAATAAGTGTACATTTAAAAAACAGGAGGGAGACATTTATCCTTTGGGTTTTTCCCTGTTTATCTTTCTCTTTTAACTTTTATTTTTATTAAGGGAGAAATTTAGGGCCTATATATGTGTACAGTGTTGTATAATTATCTATTAATGATTTAATGTTTATATGTTTTTAAGAATTGGTTGTAAAATTTTCTCGGTTGTGTGAAGTGCAACAGCGGCAAATATAGCTGCTAAAATCAAATTTTAAGTTATCTGTAATTTATTTGTATTGAATGTCCTTGCTTGAAAACACTTGTGCTTCCTTTTGTTTTCTAAATAAAGCTTAATTTTTCTGCTTGGTGTATATATACTCGTAATCTTTTAATTTTCAAAACAACAACAACAACAACATGCATTTTAAAACATTAACTATATATTGAATATATACATATCTATATTTTTTAACACATTTTTATATTAAGCTTCAAATTCTTCTTATAAAATTTTGATTTTGTTTCATTGAAGAAATTGGTTCTATATTTTATCTACTATTTTTGCATTTGCCGTTATCAGGTACTGACAAATTATTCGGTTTTAATGCAGACATCTGCACATCTCTAAGAACTCTAATCTGACGTCTGATGTGTGATCTTACGGGAGGTGACTGATAGGAAACTTGAAGCGGTGGAAGTTTGTTTTTTAAGTCTAAAGAATAAGACAAATTAGTTTGAGATGGAACTATGCTAGAGATATGCTGTAAATAATTTGAAGAATTGATCTTTTCTATTGACGACGGACCATTTTGACAGCTATCGTTTGAAAGCGAAGATAATCTGTGCTCATAAAGTTCATTGCATAAACTCTCATTGGATAAGGTGGATGATGATAAAGATTGAAACTGTGACTGTCCAGGGTATTGTGACAAATGAATCGAAGGAAGTCTGCTGCTATCTGGTAGAGAATAAGACCTTGCTTCCTGGAAAGGAGGTGATGGACTTGATCGAGTAGAGGCACTGTCTAATGATAGTCTAGATTTTGGAAACGGTGGAAGAGTAACCGACGGAAGGCGTGGAGAAGAAAATGACATTTTTTGAAAAATAGATCTTTTCTTAGACGTATTTAGTTTGGCATTTAAATCCGCAAGTTTCGAACATTTCAGTTCTAATTCGTATTCTAACCGATTAATAATCTTCTTCTGTTCTTCCATTTCATTTTGATGTTGCCACTCTTGGAGTTTCAGTTTTTGATCAAGTGCTGATATCACATTGTTAGCGTGTTCTAATTCCTTGGACAGAAAGTCACTCCTTTGACAGCAATGAGCAACTTCTAATTCAAGTTCGGCTATCCTTTTTTTTAGAGGCTCTAGAAAATCATATAAAAATTCAATAATGCAATAATCGGTTATTTTTATAATTTAATAATTCTATACCTTCATCTTCCAATAGATCATGTAATTCCAGTTTTTTCTGAAGATCTGAAAAATAAATTCAGAATTTCGATTTAGAAAAACATTTAAATTTCGGTAAAAAGATTATCGTATAAAAGACAAACTTTGTGCATTCCTTTGAAGTCTGTCAATTTCCTGATGTAATCCTACGAGCATCTGCGAGTGTTGTTGTTGAAGAAATGCTATGTTGCTATGTGCAGTTTTTAACTGATCTTTCAGACGTTCGACCGTACTATCCGTAGAGGTAACGAAGATCCAGGTGTCGTTTTTGTTGCTGTTTGTTTCTCTATATTGGACCTGGTTTGAAATTCTGCATGGCAGATTGATTACTTCTGACTGTGCAATAGCCATTATTCTATTGTTATCAAAAATTTTGCATGAATTTTAACTGCTGAATGATTCTGTGATTAAAAAGAAAAAAAAAAAAACAAATATATTAAGTGATTATCTGGCAACCAGCAGGGAGCATGATTCATCAAAATAACACATTTACTCATACATATCTCCTAATCAATAACTGTTATTAAAAGAACTTATGCAAAACTACTAAATTTAAATATAATTGTTTAAATTAAGCATAATTACTTGTAAAAACAATTAAAAATATCAAAGTAAGTTATAAACGATAAAATATATAACAATATAAAAAGATGAACAATTATAGATCTCAATATTAAAAAAAAATTGATTTTCAGTTAGCATTTCCAAGAATTAAAGCGATAACTCATACAAAATAACACTGAATGATTATTCATCCTTACAAATGCACTAGTAATTATTCTGTGGCATGACAAATATTTAATGTTGTTCGACTTAATGTGCCAAAATCTGTGTAGGCTGCTTTCGAAAATTAAGTAACTCTACAGCTGTTACTTTTCCCAACAAAGACAAAGAAAAAAAATGACCTTTATAGTTCTACAACTGTATATATTAACATATCTAATCAATCAATTATTTGAATAAATATGCATAAATTATTTCTGCTCCAAGAATATATGACTTATTATTTATCTAAAGTTAACACACATTAAATATTACATAGAACAAGAGGGGACTTTCACAGAAAATATGAGGGCAACTAATAGTTTTGAGGCCCTTATGAAAAAAGACAAAAGTGCGGCGGTAAGTGTATAATAAAAGTGAGAAACATTGATAGAGAACTTCAAATTTTGACAAACACCGAAGCTCGAACAGTATAAAAATATACAAATGTATTTTTTTCTAACATAACTACTCTGGCTTGTTCTTAGTGGTTATCATTCATTTAAGATGACTTACACAAAAAACAAATTACTGGATACTTTTAAGTATTCAAAAGAATTTTGTTGTTGAATTAAGAATATTTCCAACTGCTCTTGCATAATTAATAGCTTAGAATCATTAAATTTATTATTAGAAATTAAAATTAGGTTTTAATGATATAATTTTGTTACACAAATGTTACCAGATTAACTTCAAAGAAAAGTCTGATATTAAGAGGGATCTGTCAAGTAGAGTTTGCAATTAACATCTGCTTAACTCAAGCAAAAAATTTAATCAAACCTTATATTGATTGTGTATTGGAACAGCTGTTGTGTTGGTAATACTTGAACCAGTTTCAACCCCCATACATAATGAAGTCCTCAACTATATTTTCTCATTATAAAAACAGTTTTGATTGTTAACATGACACTGAAGGACATTGTCATCAATAAAAATGAATAAAATACCTACTTAAGGATTAGAAATACTCGAATTTATTGAAAAATTCCGTTTTCTAAAAAGAAAGCTGCTGTTACCATAGCAACTCATAAACAACAACTCGACACCATCTAGGCCTACTTGTTACAAATAAAAAAATAATAATAATTTTGAATATTATCATTATTGTATTTAGTGTTATTGTAAATAGCACTATTATAGATGGTAACATTAATAATAATTTTCTAATTTTGAATATTATCATTATTGCATTTAGTGTTATTGTAAATAGCACTATTATAGATGGTAACATTAATAATAATTTTCTAATAAATAGTTTTTATCTTCGACACGAGTCGGCATAATAATCGTTTAAGGTTTTACTTACCTTGTTACGATTCCGATGTTTTTCGGGATACTTTTTTTCGAGTTTTCTTCACAAACGAGGTGACAGCTGATTGCGGAGTGACGTCTGCACCCGCATTAGAGCGGGTCAGGCGTCTCCGTCTGAAATGACGTGAGTCATACAAAGCAATGACCTTGAATGCGAGATGGATCAATAGGGATTGTGCGAACATCCATAAATGCAGCAAAATGCAGTAGAAGGGTAGAAGATGCGTATAAAAACGACCGACGTTCGCGTTTTAATAATAATTTTTCTGAGTAGGCCTTCTATCAATCGTTTCGTTTCGCCGAATCGCCTTTGTGTCAGCGTTCTGGAAACTATGCTAAATTCTCTATCGGCACCAATAGCTTTTGAGGTTAAATTGTGTTTCCTATTAAGCGTTTCGATGTTCTAGTAGAAATGCGGTTAAAATTGGCTTATTTAGGAAAAATTTCCTAAATTAGCGGGAAAACTGGGTTGAGCCGAGCGTTTAATGCCCCTTTGGAAGGATGAAAAACTGTTTTTCAATGATCTTTAAAATGGAGTTTGGGTGGTAAGCTTCAGAACGGTTTTAAGATATTTAAGTGCTCACTTATATATTTGTAAGGCCGATAATATATATAAAAAATTTAAGTACAGTTTACTGGAACGATAGAAAGGTGTTACTTTAAAAAGTGTGTCAATAGAGGTGGTGATTTTTTAATAGGAGACTGAGCGTCGTCTTAATTGTTTAGATTTCCATTTTTAGATGAGCAACGGATTGACTCCACAATCCATTTGAATTACTCAAACTCAAGTGAAAATAGGATCAATCTTTCACTTGTAAGATGAGGTACTGTAGATTGTTACCCATCATTACCGGCAGACTGATAGCCGAATGATGACGCGCCACGCAGGAGGACCCGGGTCCAGCATCTGAAAATTTTTGGGGTTCTAGGCTAGGCTCGGCGATTCCGGTCTTTCATCATCCGGCCCCCTCTATTGATGTGGGTGCAGCTCGTGATTGGAACTAGTCCCCCTTAATAATCTTCCTGATTGGAAAGGGCCATAAAAATGCAAAAAACTATCACTACTAGTAAGCAGTAATGGTAATATTTTATGGTAATTCATTCATGTTCGTGAACTAGCAGCATTAACAAGATGGAAAGTCGAAATGCAGCTGACATTTTTATCCAACGTGAGCTAATTTCCATCGATCAAGTTAAGCGTTAGGCTGGATTCACACTGGGCTTGCGATTGCGATCTCGACCACAACCGCGACCGTTGCTATAGAAACAATCCCATGAGGCCTCGCTTCACGGCTCTTCGTTGCGATCTCGACAACATTCAACTTGCTGAATATTTTCATAATCGCAGCGGCTACGTCATTATGATGGTCAAATGCCGCCTTTCTATTTGCTATCTGTTACGAGTTGTATGCTACATCAACTCTTATTGGCTGTTGTTTATTCAGTTGCTATTGGTTGATTTGAAAAATCGTGAAGCCGGTCGTGATCAATGTGCATGTTCTATCGAAGTTGTTAGTCGTGGTCATGGTCGTAGACGTGGTCTCGGACCAGTGTGAATCCAGCCTAATACGATTTTTCTCAAGTGCAGTTCAGTTGAATGTCAATTCTCCCATAAGCAAAGATTAGCATTCGACATTTGATTGATCCCTAGCATTTCGTCTTCCATAATCTGATGATTATACATAAATGTGAAAGAATCAGTGGCAGATGATGTAGGTTTTTTTCTTCATGCTCAGTAATTCACAAAAAGTTGCATGGGAGGAAGGAATGCTTCCACAAAATAATTGAGAGGTCGAGGATTTTTAATAGAATCTCAGTATAATATGTTCTTGAACCATAATCGAATAATCTTCAGGAAGTTTTTATGTATAAGACTTGAAAAGTTTGTTATATTGGAATTTTTCTTGAAAATATGAGCACAAGTTTTTTTTTGTTAACAGATGACGCCACTTTCCATTCAGGGAGAATACTAAGGGACGGGGCGAAACAATCCCTTCCACAGGCTGCCCACCCCTGCGGAGGGGTCAGCCGGATTGTGGAGGACGGGGATCGACGGGCCGGGCCCGGACCCCATGATAAATATTTTCAAGGGGTGGGACCCGAGACACGAACCCGAGTCCTCCAGAGTGGAAAGCCGAAGCGTTTCCACGCGGCCAATCCGGCCGACTAACAGCACAAGTTTTCATAAATTAAAGGAACACAGAAAAATGACAATAATTCTTAAAAAGTAGCTGGATTTGTACGAAATTAATATATATTACAAAGAGTTCAATACTGAGTAGAAATAAAATATGCAAATTATTCCTCGGAATTGCAAATCAGCTGAATCATAAAAATCGCCATCATAAGGCTGCTTGCCAATTTGTTTGAAATATGAAAGCTGAATTTTTCTTAGTCTATTCATTCTAAAATTTTGCTAATGTTTAATTGATGAATTTGGATGACAATTGGAAAATAGAGGTAGGCAGAAGTAACCAGATGCAGCGCGGATCTAACTTTCAGAGGCCGTGAGCTTGAGATTTTTTCAACTCATTTTTAATTAAGTTAGAAATTTTTTTATAAATTGGTATTATTTTGCACTTCTATCGCTTTCTTAACAATTACATACATTGCCTTGAGCCCGTGTAGCTTTGCTATTTAGTAGTAATGATTAAAAAGTAATATTACAACTTGAAATTTTTTCTTTAAACGGAACGTTAGCCGAGTTTTCTTCCTCTAAGGGGCTCTAAACAGGTTCAATTTCGGGTCTCAAACAAAAGAAAAAGCTTGGCCTGGGCGTCAAATCCAGATTAAAACTTTTGGTTAATCCCTAGACATAATGGGTCTAGCCGAATGACCGCATGGTAAAGCTTCAACTTACCACCCTGGAGGATCCTCTTAAAAAACTGGAGGCCCACGCCTCCAGTTTTTTAAGAGGAGTCCGGGTCCGGCCCGTTGAACCCATCTTTGAACTATCCGATTGACCCCATCAAGTGGTGTTGGCCAGTCTGGATGGGCTATATAAGTGGCCGCCACTAGATACAGTATATCCCTCTTGCGATATAGAATATCTAATCCACAGATTAGTTGATACAAATAGGACACTTCGCTTATTCGAAAGTGCTGCCACTATTGGCAGTACCTGGCTTTATCATGAGCGTTACTCATTTCTCTTTTGTTGTAGATAGTGGAAGATCGATTATTGTTTCTACGAATCTTATGGCAGTTTTATTACAAAAAACTTTTTATTGAAAGTTTTAATTATAAAACATCATTTTTATTAATTAATAGTTGAGTTCATTTCAACTACTCTCCATAGAGGCGCTTCGTTCGTTTCTTGTATACAACAGAGTCTATGAGAGTGTCCTATTTCTTTCAGCTAATCTGTGATCTAACCTAACAACTTAGCCATAATGGACTCTTAAAGTTGGTGTTGCCATACAATATCCTTGTGCTGTCGGCCGGATTGGCCGCGTGGAAACGCTTCGGCTTTCCACTTTCGAGGACCCGGGTCCCACCCCTTGAAAATATTTATCATGGGGTCCGGTCCCGGCCCGTCGATCTCCGTCCTCCACAATCCGGCTGACCCCTCCGCAGGGGTGGGCAGCTGTGGAAGGGCTTGTTTCGCCCCGCCACTTAGTACTCTTACTGTGTGGAAAGTGGCGTCATCTGTTCACAAAAAAATATCCTTGTGCGATTCGACGAAGTCAAGTTAACCGTTGTTAAAGAGGTTTAGAATTGCTGTAGTACTCGTATCGGAATTGCCTAGTTTCTCTCGGTGAAAATCCTTAATGAGCATCCAATAGTAAAAACTTATATAATGAACACAAAGACCATAGATTAATTTTTTAAATTTCTACTTCACAATCAATCAATAATTTCTAAGTGGTAGGGCGAAATTGAATAAATCAAGCTGAACCTATCTGCGGATAGGAGTGAATGCAAGGAAATATTTTGCATTTTCATCCCAGATTTTCAGGATGAAAAATCAAAATATTTCCTTACATCCTGCCTGCAGACAAACACAACGTGATTTATTCGATTGCACTAATCATATATAGCAGCCATTTCAGAGCCTGTCAATATGCTGATCGATACTCGTAATAGGCTGGAAGGTTGACTTAGTGTTCAACAGTGGTTCCATAACTTTTTAATTATCTAAAAGTATGGAACCTGGAATTAAACTCTAATCCTTCAGATAGAATTTCTAGCACGCTTCCATACAATTATAAAGCTGGCAAAGAAGTTCCGATTCATCAATAAATTCTGTAGTAAAAATCCAATTAATTTTTGGATGTTGTTCTGTTTTGTATATTAAATGGTGGGGAACCAGTACCCGCTGGATTTGCATCATAGAAACGCTCCGGCTTTCCAGTATATAGGACCTAGGTTCGATTCTCGAGTTCCCCCTTGAAAAATTCTTACAGTATCCGGACTAGGTCTATCAATCCCCATCTCTACAATCTGGCTGACCCCTTCGGAGGGGGATAGACTATGGCGCGCTTGTTATAGTCCCATCATTTAATAATCACTTACTCGAAAGTGGCGTTATTTATTGGCAAAGTATTCACCATGAACTACCCATATCCATGGATGAGGAAGAAAGGAGGGAATAGGTAGAGGAGGGAATTTAACGAACTGGTCTAGATCTCTTCTGTTAACACTAGCAGGTCAGCCAATAGGTAGAGGAGGGAATTTAACGAACTGGTCTAGATCTCTTCTGTTAACACTAGCAGTGTTGGACCCTTCTGTGGAAGCACAGCATGCTTCCAGTGCGATCGACAAACACAAGAAAGAAATTATCTAATTTGTATTTTTGTCAATAGATGGCGCCGTTTCCCAATTTAATGATTATTTAGTAATAAGAAAATTAGGTGGATTGTAAAGAATTCTGAAGATGTGAAAAATGTTGTTTAATGTCGCTTTCCACTTGTAGGTATTTATTTGTCAACAGATGACGCCATTTTTCATTCTGTCAAAATATTAAGTGACGAGGGGGAACAAGCCCTTTATTTTTGTTAAGAGATGACGCCACTTTCCATTCAGGGAGAATACTAAGTGACGGGGCGAAACAAGCCCTTCCACAGGATACACCCCTGCGGAGGGGTCAGCCGGATTGTGGAGGACGGGGATCGACGCCGCCCTTGCGGAGGGGTCAGCCGGATTATGGAGGACGGCGATCGACGGGCCGGGCCACCCAATGATAAATATTTTCAAGGTTAGGGACTCGAGACTGAACCCGGTGGACAGACGAAGCGTTTCCACGCAGCCAATCCGGCCGACGAACCAGCCCTTTTATAGGCTGTTCGCTGCGGAAAGGTCAGCCGGATTTGGAGGACGGGATCGACGGCTGCACCCGAATCCCATGATAAACATTTTTAAGGGGTGGGACCCAAGACTCAAACCTCCAGAGTGGAAAGCCGAACCCCGTCCAAACGCGCATAAGCGGCCGGATGGCCTAGTGGTAACGCGTTGGCGTGCCACGCTGGAGAACGCAGTGGTCCCAGACTTTTTCGGGGTACTGGCCCCGGCGTGGTGATCCCCGTCTTTCACCATCCGAGCCCCCCTCCATGGGTGTCGGTGCAGCCCGTGGTTGAAACTGGCCTCGCCCCATTTCCCTGATTGGAAAGAGACGTAAAATGTCCAAAAAAATCTCAGCGCTAGCCCTAAGTTGGCATCGACCGATATGGTGAAGGATGGGATTCAATTGATCGGACTTTGATTTTTCCTGAAAAATATCTTGGAAATCACATTTCCAGGATATTTTTAGGACCATTATCCCACTGTATAGCTCGACTGGTTGTTTTCATGAAAAAGTAGTTAGTTACAATTTTAGAGAATCTGGATACAATTCTGTGTCCCAAACATTCAGATTTTAAAGAAAATCCGAATCCAGCTTTGATCTCCATCATTTATCCTTCTAGTTGGCCCATTATGCATGATGATCATCCTGTGATCGTTCTGAAAGTGTCCATCGCCAAAAATATGCAATGTGTAACTTGTTATATCATAACTAAAACTGTATTGTCATTTTTGTATATAAACTATTCAGTTCATTCTATTCAGTACTCAAAGGGGAGCGAAGAGACAGTCCGCCCTGGGCACCAAGCTGAATGGGGGCCAAGGCGGCCGGATGGCCGAGTGGCAACGCTGTCGACATGCCACCCGAGGTCCTGAGTCTAGTCCCGGATTTTTTCGGGGTACTGGGCCCGGCCCAATGATCCCCGTCCTTCACATCCGGCCCCTCTCCACGGGTCCTCTCGAAGTGGGGCCCACTTTGACGCGGTGAGAGGGCTTACCGGCTGTCACTATCCTCGTATCTGTTTTGCAGCCGGGCCGATACTTTCATAGTGACAGGGACTAAGTGGCTCCTAGGGTCTGGTGGTGTCTTGGCGAAGTTACCCCCACACTATGTCTGGCTTGAGCGGGGGTTGGTGTGAACAGCGGATTGTCGAAAGGGAGTGGTGGCCTGAGTAGACATCCGCGGGATTTCCTAGCCGGATGACCGCCACGGACCTCGTTTGACTTTCTATAGAGTGGTCCTGAAGCAACAACCCGGTCGGCCTAGGAACGAAGCCCTGCCTCGGCCCCCGGGGGTGTCCCTAGTGTAGAAATTTCTATAGAGTTGGTAGAGCAGGGCCGCTCCCATTCCTCGTTGATGGGCGCTCTGTGGTTCGTCATGCGACCATCCGAGTCCCTGCGGGTCGGGATTAAGAATTGGCCCGTCATATGCCCTACGAGTCCTCTAAAAGGGTCCCAAATCCCAGGGTGGCGTACCGTGCCGACGGGATGAATGGCGGAGTGATAGAAGCGGTGCCCACTCGAGAGTTGGCCGAACTCGGGCTGTAGGAGATTTCTTCTCCAGACCGGGGGAAGTTCGCTTCCCTAGGGAATCACAAAACCTCGGGGAGTTGATCCGAGCGATATTCGGCCACGGCAAGGCGCCAGAGCCCGGCCATTGCACGGCGTCGGTCGATATAGTCTCCATAGTGGTCCGCCAGTCTGGAGCGGACCGATATCGTCCCCATGGTGGCCCACCAGTCTGGCGCGGACAGTGAGCTGCATCGGAGATCGAACCGGGGGAGATTCTCGCCCTTTCTCGGTCGTTCGCGACCTCTGAGGGGTGGTCTGCGCTACTTGTGCGCACCCCTCCACTAGGAGCGATACAAGTCTAAGACCTAGGTGTTTTTAGAGTTGCTTGCACGGTCACTAGAAGCTCTAATGAACCGTCTTGCCCCGTCCACGATTATTCGTGAATCGGGTGACACTCGTGGTCTCTCCCTATTGGGAAGACCTTCCGCCGTTGTATCAAAGTCTCAGTTGGGAAGTTTGTTCAGTTGTGTGAGCGGTACTTTGTACTGCCTTATCTCGGCTATGATTTCGGTTGCTTTAGCAACTCCGGGCGCAAGGGGCCGAGGTAGAAGGATCTTTAGCCCGACAGGACTACTGGATCAGTGTGGCCCACTTGCTGAAGTGGCGCAAAGGTGGGATTCCCTTTCCCGCCGATAGCTCAGGCGATGATTAAAGCAGAGTTCCATCTCGCAGAAGGATCCCTGTAGTGCTATTAAGCGGAGCAGGGCCATGTTGCCTTTTTAGGCACACAGTCACTGCGCTACTTGTAGTGATAGTGTATAGTGTATAGTTATAAATGAGCCTAAAAAAATGAGCCCCTCCACGGGATCTCTCGAGTGGGGCCAGCCTTGTTGTGGCGAGAGGGCTTACCGGCTGTCACTATGCCTGTATCTGTTTTGCAGCCGGGCCGATAGTCCACAGGGACTTACTAAGTGGCTTCTAGAGTTTGAACGATGTCCAGGCGAAGAGGACCCCACACCTCTGGTGGGCGTGTGCAGACGTTGTTGTGATTAGTGGCTCGTCGAAAGGAGTGGTGCCCTGAGTAGACAGCAGCTGGAAATCCTAGCCGGATAAATTGCCACAGACCTCGTATGACTTTCTATAGAGTGGTCCTGCAGCAAAAACCTGGTCGGCCTGGGACTGTCGCCCTCCCCACGCCCCCAGGAGGCTGTTCCTAGTGAAGAAATACCTATAGGGTCGGTAGAGCATGGCTGCAACCAGGTTTCCAGTCAGCCCCCAGGAGGCTGTTCCTAGTGAAGAAATACCTATAGGGTCGGTAGAGCATGGCTGCACCCATCCCTTGGCAATGGGTGCTCTGTGGCTCGCCACTCGACTGTCCGAGTCCCTACGGGTCGGGATTAAGTATTGGCCCGTCGTATGCCCTGCGTGAGGTACAAGTCCTCTAAAAGGGTCCCAAATCCCAAGGTGGCGTACCGTGCCGAAGGGATGAATGGTGGAGGGATAGAAACCTTAACGGTGCCCACCCGAGAGCTGGCCGTACTTGGGCTGTAGGAGATTTCTTCTCTAAGCCGGGGGAAGTTCGCTTCCCTAGGGAATCAAAAAACCTCGGGGAGTTGATCCGAGAGATATTCGACCACGGCAAGGCGCTAGAGCTCGGCCATTGCACGGCGTCGGTCGATATCGTCCCCACGGTGGCTCACCAGTCTGGCGCGGACAGTGAGCTGCATCGGAGATCGAACCGAGGGAGATTCTCGCCATTTGACTGTCGTTCGCGATCGTCTGGGGTGGACTGCGCTTCGAGTGCGCACCTCTTCACTAGGAGCGATACACATTAAGACCTAGGTGTTGTCAACGTTTGCAAAGTCACAAAGATGACTCATGTTCATTCGTCATGTTCATTCTGACACTCGAGGATCCTCCTTTGGGAGGACCTTCCGCCGTTGTGTTTCGATGTCTCTATGGTGAGCAAAGTCCCAGTTGTTTGGTGGTTCTTGAAATCGCCTTTTCTCGGCTATAGTTCGGTTGCTTCGGCAACTCCGGGCGCAAGGGGCCGAGGTAGAAGGATCTCCAGCCCGGCAGGCCTGCTGGACCAGTGTGACACCCTTGTTGAGGTGGCACAGAGGTAGGGTTTCCTTTCCTGCCGACAGCTCTGGCGATGATTAAAGCCGAGTTCCAACTCGCAGAATGGATCCTTGTAGTGCCAATGAGCGGAGCAGGGCCAATGTTGCCTTTTTAGGCTCAATGTCACAGTATTAAATGAGCCCCTCCACGGGTGTGGATGCAGCCCGTGGTTGGAACTAGCCCCGCCCCCTTAGTAATCTCTCTGATTGGAAAGGGGGTGTAAAATATGCAAACCTTAGTAATCTCCCTGATTGGAAAGGGGGCGTAAAATATGCAAAAAGAACCTCATAATCCAAGATACCTTGTATTCCGTAAAAATGAAAATAAAAGAAGAATGTGAGGCCAAGAACATGGAATATCATTATTATTCACCAGATATTTATATAAAAACTTTTGCATAATTTTCAATTCTTTAAAATTATTTAAGAAAATGTGTGTTAAAAGCACAGATTTCTAGGTTGAAAGTAGCTGTGTTTGATTTGACTACACTGGCAGCAATAGTGTAGCTTTTTAGTGTATAGTTGGCGCATCGGAGTAGGACAAAGCGCTTATCACGAATCACTATACGGATGCGAAACTCAGGCAAATTTCCTAACTCTGCTTTCCTCCAACCAACAGAGGGCACTGATTACATTTTCAATATGGTTGCTACCGGTAATGTCTGTTATTCAGTATCTTTTTGCAAGAACTACAAGAAAAAAACGCCACAACTCTCTTTAGATTCCTAAAAAATCCAGAAAAGTAAGTATTTTGCTAAAGAATATTTTTCTTAATGTTAATAAATGTTAATAGATAATACTAGGTTAATTTTTATCGAATTCGAACTGTTTAGGCTTAACGTTTATGGTATGAATTTAATTTTTGACATTTTTTGATGGAAGATTTATTTCATTATAAAAATATTAATTAAGTTGTAATACTTTTTATAGACGGAATGTTTGGCTTGATTTTGTAAAAAGAGAAGACCTG
>AYEL01035725.1:0-22005 GCA_000484575.1 Olivierus martensii
TTTTTGACTAATACAGCGAATTTTATAAGGAAAATGTAACGAATTTTCGTGCATATGTGATTGAGCATTATTTCTACACGTTATAACAGGAATTGTTTTCTATTAAACAAAGGGTTAGTACTAAAGTTTGTATATTCTTACTTAAGCCTAATTCAGTGTTTGATTTGGGCCTGATATTGTATAATTAATAAAGATATATCTGCTACATTGCTTTTATAGTTTTCTTTATAATTCATTTTCATTTCCACATAATAAGTTGCATATATTAATTTGTGCTAGCTACATGTTCACATCTATTTTTAGTACATTATAAAAAATATTGCGTAACTGCAATAGAAAACATAAAAGAGAAAATTTACTTTTATTGATTTTAATTATAATGTTAAATGATATATAATATTTGGTATGTTCTACATTGAAATTGAAGAGTTTATTCAATAAATAAACTCAAATTTTATCCCTGTAAGGTTGCTTATCCTATTAACAACTTAGTTCCGCCACCAATCGCTTAGAGACACTGGAATTCGGCGATATCGGTTGTTATTAAGTTAAAGCGCTTACCTTATAAGCTCTTTGGTGTAGGATTATTTTCTAGTCAAAGCAGCTCAAGATTAGCAACATGGCGGTTATATCAACAATTGCTCGATATTTTCTACACTGCTACACCGTGTCTCCAGTCAGTGTAGAATAGTGTAGAAATTTTACATTACACTGATAAATCGAACGCGTTAGTGTAGCTACATTGGCCAAATCGAATGTCTTAGTGCTACACCGTCTTACATTAGTGTAACGGTGTAGTCAAATCGAACAGAGCTAGTTAAAACACTTGTATCCTGTTTGAGATTTGAATCTGATCCTCCAGATGATAAGGGAACGCTTAACAACACAGCCTCGATCAATTATTGGAATAACTCAAGTTGAATATCACATGGATTTATTTAGTTAGATCATAATTGGAACTGATCGCTGATTAGTAACTTTAAGATGAAAAGTAACAATATCGTTTAAAAAACAATAATAAACACTTTATCGTTTATCTCTAACTTCTTCCAAAATCTGCTAAGATATGTAAATTTCTCATTCGTTTAATCGTCAGAAGGCTTTAGAGTTGATTTTCTCTGTCAAAATAAACCTTATTCTTATTGAGTCAATCACATTTGATGAAAATAGCTCATTGCTGACATCATAAAACATGCAATGAAAAACATTAACATGTCAAAGCATAACATAATGAGATACTTTTTAATTGTAACTTCCACCCTCTACCAATAAAATGGAAGTGGTCTGCTGACTCGTAAAATGATTAACATCTGTTACTAGCAGTTATGAGCGCGATATTCCTTTAGTGCTTGCTCTCATGTGTTCAATAGCGAGTACAGCAAAAATATTGACTAGCATATCTTTTGAATGAAATGAATTACATTGTGCAATTCTAAACTGAGGAAGCTTCTTCTTCGGGGTAATATAGAAGTTGTAATTGATGCTTACTGAGGAAACATTAAACCATGAATGCTTTAAATGAACGGGATACAGAAAACCGTTCATTAACGACGACTCAAGTTTTGATAATGAAATTTTGTCGCGCTAATCAACGAAGAACGAAACTAATCTTATTTTATGATAATTTTGAAAAAAGGCATCTACAATATTTCTATCTAAACTCGAATTTCTCATCGGCTTATTTTCAGGAAAGGTGAGTAAAATTTAATTCAATTTAAAATGAAATAAATTACTCTTATAATATTTAAAAAATAAATTTATAGAAATATAAAAAAAAAAAAAAATTAATATTTGTATATATTTTTTAATAGCTATTGTACAGATGGCGCTACACGATTTGTTTTTCGATTTTATGATGGAATAAACTGTCGTCTGATGCCGTTTCGTTAAATTTTTATGTTTTATCTAATATAAACGCATTTTTTAAAAGTTCAAACTTGTTAAATAGCGAAAATATATATTTTATTTTAGTAAGTATGATTTCGTTTATCTGATTTATGAAATTTTGTTATTGAAGTCGCGATTTTAATTAAAATGTTCTTTGCGTTTTACTGACGAAACTGTTAAAAAATAAAAAAAGAATTACAGCCTTTAGGCATTGACGATATTAAATTAAACCGATTATCGCATATACTGTTATTACATAAAATAATTTAAAAAATCTCGAAATAAAATTGGCGTTTATACTATCACAAGTTAGGTCAGAATGATAATTTTTCTGCTTTGAGTTAAAATATTGTTATATTATCATCATCAATAATTCCACAGTTAAATTTACATTAGAATCTCAAGTAGCTGGAATAATTGTGGCTCCAGATTTAAATTTTTCTTACAATTATTTTTTATAAACGTAATTAAAAAAACAAAACATTTTACTGTTTTATCTATAATTTCTGAGATCTGCTAAGATACATATATTACCGAGGTGGAAATTGAGTGTTTAACTTTTCCCAATTTGTCAGAATGATGCCTACATCTTTACACTACACCTTACTGTATTAATAAATTAATTTTAATAAAAATAAAATATAACTAAATTTAACAGTGTTTTATAATTATCAAGCTTCAGCTTTCTCAATAACTATCAATAGCCATGGTAAATATATAGTAGAGATCCCTTAATATTCTTTCTGAATGGGGAGAGCATATCTATAACTTTTACATATATAAAATAATATATACAGTCAAACCTCTAAGCCGCCACCATCGGTTCGAAGGTCCTCTCTGGCGGACCCCTTGTAAATTACAAAATGCTACCAACTAAAAACTCTTGCTCACTGGACTGAAGTTTTAGCTCCCAGCCCTTGCTTATATAAAACAACAGAAGGAAGTGAATGCTGCCAACATGTTGTTAAGATGATGACATAATTTTGTTGCAACAAAAAGGAAGACAGACACAACCATAACCTATTTTTTTAAGCATTATAGGGACCATAATAAATGGTCCCTATAATGCTTTTCAAATCACTAAATGAGATTTAAAACTTTTTATGTCCCATTTGAGTCAATTCTGAATAGTCCAACATTTTCATGGTCCAACTATCTTCAGTTCTGTAATCATTAAACTCTAGTGACTTCTATTCTACCTGAATTTTTATTTTTTATTTCTACTACAATATATTTTTCTTATATTATGTCATTTTTGGTAGAGTCCAATCTCTATAGTAACACATGCATTGGTAAGTTGCAATTTGTTATTACTTTAAAATTTGATAAATTATAGCACCTAATAGCAGTTTGAACTTATAAATGTATTTTATTTATCATAACATTTATGGAATACACCATTATTTGTTGTTATTGTTAGTTTATAAAGTTATTCAACATTCTGTAATTCTGTTTTGAATTGTAAGCACTGATTAGGACTTAGCAAATGTTTTCTGCTTAATCTAAGTTATTATAAAGTGTTATTTTCATAAGAAATAAACTAATTTATCTTACTAAGAGGCACTGAGTGAGTATTTGTTTATGGAATTAATTACAATACTTAAGATACTAGAGAGCACTAAACTGCAGTAGAATATTAACACTTTATTTATATACAGTGCGCTAACGTTTTCGGCTATACAGCCATCTTCAGGCGCTGTTCGAATCTAAAGTTCTAAGAACTTTTTTAAAAAAAAGAGAATATACAGTTGCTATGGAGATAACATTTCAAAAAGTTTAACGTATGTAATAGGTGCTTTTGACTCTAATCGATCAGCAGTTATAATATTAATAATACAAAAAAGGAACAACGCACTAGGGAATTATGGGTATACGGTATAGACAGATATAGAATTGAAAATTTAAATTAAAATACATAAAAAACCTATTTACATATAAGTTCACGTGTTCTTTTCTCTACCTACGGCATATTTCCAAGGTTGCAGGAGTCTTTCTTTTTTCTCTCTTCTTATTATTTCCAATGATTCCATGACTTCAGGCTTTGTCTTTTTGTTGACGGATCTTATTATTCTAGCTTCCTCCCATTTTACGATTAGATCATTAGCATAAACTTCTGTAGCTAGGTCTGTGGTTAACCTAGAGCACAAAGATGACATAAGACAAGGTAGGTTAACCACAGACCTAGCTACAGAAGTTTATGCTAATGATCTAATCGTAAAATGGGAGGAAGCTAGAATAATAAGATCCGTCAACAAAAAGACAAAGCCTGAAATCATGGAATCATTGGAAATAATAAGAAGAGAGAAAAAAGAAAGACTCCTGCAACCTTGGAAATATGCCGTAGGTAGAGAAAAGAACACGTGAACTTATATGTAAATAGGGAATATACGAACTATAGCACTCTTAATACTAATAATCCCATAAAATGAATTTTATTCTGTTCAGTTTTATTGTATTTATGTATATATATTTTTATGTATTTTAATTTAAATTTTTAATTCTGTATATCTGTCTATGTATTTTAATTTAAATTTTCAATTCTATATCTGTCTATACCGTATACCCATAATTCCCTAGTGCGTTGTTCCTTTTTTGTATTATTAATATTATAACTGTTGATCGATTAGTGCCAAGTGCACCTATTACATACGTTACAACTTTTAAAATGTTATCTCATAGCAACTGTATATTCTCTTTTTTTAAAAAAGTTCTTAGAACTTTAGATTCGAACAGCACCTGAAGATGGCTGTATAGCCGAAAACGTTAGCGCACTGTATATAAATAAAGTGTTAATATTCTACTGCAGTTTAGTGCTCTCTAGTATCTTAAGTATTATAATTGTCTTGTGCAGTTTGAGTTAGTGTAATTAATTCCATTATTTAACTATCTTTATAAAATGATGGATACATGTATTTTTTTCTGATGTATGATTTTTCTTGTAATCTCTTTATAGTGTGACCAATATACATTATATTCTTATTAGAATTTTTTCATATATGGATTTTTTTTATAAATCCACGTTTGGTTTAAATTTATCTATATATGACAAAAATTCTAATAGACAAGTATCATATATTCGTCACACCAGAAAAATTACAAAAAATAATCACAGATTAGGAAGAGTATAAAATATAGAAAAGACCATATGACTGTTGTAGCTGATTATTCCATAAGAACAAACTGAAGTGGCAAAAATCTTTTACTGTATACCAATAACTCCTATTCTAAAGAAATAATAACAGAACAATGGCTTATTTATATAGTAAAAATATATGAATTTGAAGACGATTTTAACTTATAGGATGTTGAGAACTTCATGTAACATGGAAATGGTTTATGAAGAATAACTCATGATATAAAAAAACTATATATACAGGTATGTGCCACTTAGCATCCTAAATATATTCTATCTAATAGGACATTATATGAATTTCATCTTGTGCAAGCAACATATGTAAAAAAACTATATTATTTTGTACTGCCTAAATAGCAAAAATACTATACAGTACTAATTTACAATTAACTAATATAGTAGTATTTATAGTGTAATGTAAAATAATACACTTACAATACTAACAAGAGAATAGACAATAAAATAATACCATAAAGTAATAATTAGTCTAGGAGCCTGGGATCTAAATTAGAAAATATGGTATGCAATCTGTAATTATCAGGAACAGAGCTGTAGTTTGCAAACATCAATATGCAGTTAACTACTATTGAGTTTGGATGAAGTTTAAGTAATACTTTAATACTTTATTGTATGTATATATTGTAATGCTAAATTTTTATTTTTAAATTATTTAAATCTTTATGTTTAAACTTTTTTTAATTAATAATTCCCTCTAATAAATGTTTGTACAATACATGTACTGTACAGTAAACTGTTTTTTACTTATTTTTTATAAATTTTTACATTACATTACAATAAGTTTATAACATTAATATGTACAATACCATTTTAGAAATGGCAGTGAATCTGTTTGTTTATATCAGCATCACATCTTAATACACTTGCTATTGTAACATATGTCTGCTAAGTTCTATTAGCAGAAAAGTATTAATTTTTTTTTTTGGAATCTCAAATGTATATGCAAACAGACATTATCCAGAAAGATACTAAAAGGCATATATCTGTATATCTGCTAACAATCCATGTATTGCATACATATATATTATGCATATTGATATATACAATATATCAGTATACATTACAATATATGGATTGTTAGTATTACATTATATACAATTTTGATAGCATTACAATATGTCAATATGCATATATTTTAAATAAAGTCAGTTTACTTTTTAAATATAGTAGTCTCCTGTATCTGCCTAGGTTCTTAGTCAAAAATTTTTTAAATGAATTTTTACTAAAATATAGCACTATAAGCAAAATATACATTTATGATAGTAATATTTTTGGTTGCTCCATTTTTTCACTATCTTCAATTATAAAATATAATATAAAATCTGTAACATGCAACAGAAATCGAAGCATTCTAAAATATATAAATATATTCTAGAATGCTACAGTTTTGAACATAAAAATTAAGCATAGTTATTAAATACTAAATGTTGATCATGTAAAGTAAAACAAATTGAATAAAATATTAATTGAATAGAATTACTAAATTATTAAAACTAACAAAATAAATAAGTGTAAAATTTGTACTCATTTATTATCTTAAATTCTATGTTGTGAATGATGTTAATCTTGCTCAATATTTTTAATGAATGTTAGAATGATCTTTTTCTTAAAACAAACTGTCGTCTACAAATTTTGGCCAGTTTTTTTATTTTTTGCATTTTTTAATTAAATTTGGTGTTTTTCTCAATGTTTATGATAAAATATATAATTTTAAAAAGCAACAAAAAAACTATTAATTTTATTATTGATTTTAATTTATCACAATTTAATTTTATTGCAATGAATACTTTCTATACACAGTATATAAAGAGCTATTCTGATATGTTTTCTATTCTAACTATAGCTTGTTATTGAAATAGAATAAACAGTATTTAATATGAGAAAATTCTTCCATTCTATAATTTTTTTGAATGTTTACATTATATTAAATATAGTCAATTCTGCTTAACTGGCTCACATTGGTACTAACATACCTACATATTACATATTTTAAAATAAAATATGCAATATGTAGGTAAATAAATAAATAAGTAAGTAAAAAATAATAATTAGGTACCTATTTTAAAGCTTTATTAAACCAAAAATACAGAAAATGAGCCGCTGATATTCACGCCTCGCCCACTAACTATAGAAAACCATTGATCTAATGCTTCTTTGATATCTGGATCCTTTCCATCACCTCTGTAATGCCCACTCCTTATGCAGTTGATTTTCTTTTTGTAGGAGACAAGATCCTTTCCATCACGTTTTCTTTTGGATGTTCCTGGAATTTCTTTCTCTTTTCCATCACGCTTTCTTTTGGATGTTCCCAGAATTTCTTTCTGTAATTCATCACACTTTCTTTTGAATGTTCCTGGAATTTTTTTCTGTAATGCCCATCCTCACGCAGTTGATTTTATTGTTGTAGGAGACGCGCTATGGTAGATTTTGCTTTCTTTTCGATGTTTCTGGAATTTCTTTCTGTAATGCCCACTCCTATTTTCTTTTGGATGTTCCTGGAATTTCTTTCTGTAATGCCCACTCCTCATTTTCTTTTGGATGTTCCTGGAATTTCTTTCTGTAATGCCCACTCCTTACGCAGTTGATAGGAATTTCTTTCTGTAATGCCCACTCCTTATGCAGTTGATTTTCTTTTAATTTCTTTCTGTAATGCCCACTCCTTACGCAGTTGATTTTCTTTTTCTATTGTAGATTTTGGTTTATTTCAGCAAGTCTATGATGGCTTGTACTAAATGCCTGGCTTTTAATTTTATCCAGCAAAGCAATTTTACTTGAAAGTTATGTGTGTATTGTGTGTCCATAGTGTAGCTTTACAAAAATTAATGAAAATGTTTTGTGTTGTGGGAGAGTAAATATAATTTTCTAAATGTATTAAGTTAAAACCATGTTGTAGAAGTACCATGTTATGAGGGTTTCAGCAATTTTCAAATCATGTTAGAGTGAAACTGTGTTATAGGAGAGATACCTGTATATTTAAATTCATTAAAAAATTAAAATACAAAACTTAAAATGTAAAATGTTAAATAGTTATCTATTATCAATTAATAATAATGTTATTATTATTAATTGGGAAAACAAATTTCTAAAATACAATATTACATAAAAAACTTTAAAATTGAATCATAACTTAACATACCATATTTAAAAGATTAATCATAAACTGTCAAGTTCTGCTGCCTCTAAGAAATACAAGAAATCCACAAGCACTTTAAGCAGGAAAAATATACAATTTATTATTAGATATTTAATACATATGCTAATAATAATGTGCGGAAACGTTTTCGGCCTTCTATGGCCCTCCTCAACTGCCTTCTCTCAAATATTTGTCTTACATTCTACACTAGTATTTGATGTCAATGCAAGATGTACATTTGAGAGAAGGCAGTTGAGGAGGGCCATAGAAAGCCAAAAATGTTTCTGTACATTATTATTAGAATATGTACTAAATATCTAATAATAATTTGTGTATTTTTTTCTACTTAAAGTGCTTGTGGATTTCTTGTATTTAAAAAATTAATTTGAAATTTTAAAGAATCAAAAGCAAAAATTAAAGTAGCACTAAATATAAAGAATAAAATCCAGAAAAATTATTTCATACAGATAGTTAATGTGATCAGATTTTCCTAAATGATAAACATACATTTCATAAATAATGTGTTTGTGAAATTCCATTTTCAAATTTCACAAAATTTAAAAAACTCTTCAATAATTTTAAATAATATGATAGCAGAATTTCTACCAACCAATATAATATAAAATTACTCAATTAGTTAGCATATTATGGCAGTTTTTTAAGATGGTGATGATTGCACTAAAAAATCCTCTTTTTATATTTGGAACTTTTCATTCACTCTGTGAAATATGTAACTTCTAATTGGTCCAATTATGAAATATAGTACAAAATACAATGTAAAAAGTAATTGCAATACTTTTGGAGGCAAAATATCAGCAGTATCTGAGTTATGAACCATCCGATTTACAAACTAATGTACAAATGATGTCCATAACTAGAGAAGTACCTATAGCATAGATAATTCATTAATTCATATTTTAGATTTATATAATGTGAAATATTTATTTTTTAATGTTTTTTGAACCAATATTCTGAATAAATGAACAAAATGAATATAACCAATTTCCTGTAGAAAATGACTTAAAAATTATGATTGACTCTTGAACACCAGAAATCTAAAATATATTATCTAAAAATATTAAAAAATAACTCATATAAAAATTATAATTCCTGTACTACAATAGTTTGAGATATTTGTAATAAACTGTAGTATTTATCCAGTTTAAAATACAGGTATTCTTCATCTAATGTACATCCATTTAATGTATTTTTACAATAATGTACAATCAGTTTTACTATGCATCTCTGCTAAAACATATCACTAAAATTTTCATCATTCTAAAGTGATGATGGGATCAGAAATGGCAAATATCATACAGTATAATATATGTTATAAAATAATTTTCTTTCAATATTTTATCCTAATAAACAATTCATTTTTTAAATATGTGAAAAACTGTATGTAGTTACTGTATTTTCCAGTTTTAAAACAGATTTCTTTTTATCTTCTTTAAAATTATCTTAAAATTGTTGTTAAATCAAACTTTTTATTACCTGATTTGAAGAAATAAATCATCATTGCATTGATTTATAAAATAGGGGATTTTTTCTAGCAGTAGTCTTATTTAATGCATTACAAGATATTCAAACAATACAAAAAAATAAAAAAAAAAAAGTTCAAAAGAAATTTTGCTGTAGTTAATGAAATGGGAAATGCATCCAACACAATTATTATCAGAAGTACATATATTGTATCAGATATTTCATAATAATCATCAGTATTTGTTTATTTATCAGAATCATTAGATATCATCATGTATATCATACAGCAAATTCCTATCACTACAGTCTATCAATTTATTTTTAGATAACACACGATATCTATACAAAAATTATTAAAAAAATAACATGTTGCTTTATATAAACCTAAAATATGAAATATAGTAGTTCCTAATTTATGTAGTTTCAGAGATAACAGATGTATGAATTCTCTGTTTTCAAATAAATTCATTAAACAATTTACTTTTTTTTGTAAAAATATCACTTATGGCCTTAAATTTTCTTTTTTATGCTTAAAGAATGTTTTTAATTTTCATATAGCCATTCCATTTGCTAATGTGGCCATTCATGTATATCAAATTTAAGCATGTAGGACTTAGTGGTTTTTCAACTTATGTGGAAATTTTTTGGATAAATTAACTGCCTAAGTCTGGGACTACTGTAATGAGTTACCTATACATTATTTTAACATGTCATAAACAATGGAAATTTTAAACTGCATGTTATTTTTGAAGTTCAGTTTATAATTTGGGATCATTTGATGATATTAATTTAAAAATAAAAAATTGATATTTTTTAAAAACAATTTTATCATAATTTAAAATTGCAATTAATAAGATATGGAAAATCCAACAGTACAGCAAAAATAAAAAAATATATTGTAAATCTATAAGAAAAAATTGTTTTTAAAAAATATCAATCATAATTTAAAATTGCAATTAATGAGATATGGAAAATCCAACAGTACAGCAAAAATAAAAAAATATATTGTAAATCTATAAGAAGCTTAGCATGTTAAATCATACAGAGGATGGTGATAGATTTCTAATACAGAATATCTATTTTTATTTCATAAGTTGAAATATGAAGCACTTCTTATTTTTTATGCTCAGGGCCGCATTTACTATTAGGCGCATCAGGCGCAAGCTGGAGGCCTCGCTCTGTAGAGGGCCACATTTTAAAATCTTACTCCTCACAAACAACAATATAAAAACAGCCACTTTATAGTTGCAAAATAAAATTCTTATTTTTAAATATTCATAATATAAAAATTACCTTCTTTTACCTTTAATATAAAAAAATCCTCTAAATTACCTCTAATATAAAAATTAGAGACCGCTGAAAAATCTGTGAGGCCTCCCGCCTCCATTTGAATTACTGTATACTAATCTTTCCTTAGAATATAAAACTTACAGGAACTGTAGTATTGCATAAATTGTTGTACAAGAGCATATCACATACAAGGTAAAAAAAACTATGAGTAATAGATGTTTTATTCCCTATATCTATATATTTTGCACAACCATTAGAATAAAAATAGAATTGTGGAATTTTTTAATTTATCACTATTCCTTAGTTTTCTATTTTAACTTGTAAGTGAAACGAGATGGTCTGCGAGAGCTGATGCTATACTGGCTTTGAAACGTGGATATAAACAAATTAAAGATGCATTACTTGAGCTATTCATTTCTCCTCATGAAAAATCTATTTCTAAATTATAGAGCTCATAATTAGCTGAATATTTTGACAATTTAGAAACAGCAATATTAGCAGTTGTGTGGGACAAAATTTTATAACGAATAAATGCTACTAGTTAATCCGTACAAAATTCCGATACGGATTTACTGTTAGCTAATAATTTGTTACAGTCTTCAGTTCGTTTTATTTTAGATATAAGAAATAGTTTTGTTGCTTTAAATGAAGAAGCGAATTTATTAACAGATGAAACAAAATTTAAAGTGAGAAGAAAAGAGTGAAAAAACAAAAAAAAAATGTATGACGAAGTTTCACAATTTAATGATGAGATTATATTTTGTGGGAAAGAAAATTTCACTATTAATACTTTTAATGCCATTTGTAATAAGCTAGTTTCGGAAATTAATGAAAGAGCAAAAAGCTATTTAGACATATTAAATACATTTGACATTTTTTTGAAGAAGGATATAGATCAAGATAATTACAGGACTAGCATTAATAAAATTTTACAATCTTATGGGACTGATATTGATTCAGAAAAATTTGTTGAAGTTACAAATTTTTGAAGATTACAGATTTTTGATAATGATAAAGGAACAAAATTTTTCAATTAAAAATATGTATAAATTTATAAATGATGGGTTAAGGTCTACTTTTCCGAATGTAGAAACAATTTTTAAAAATTTTTGACTATGCCTATTTCAAACGCAAGTGATGAACGCTCATTTTCAGTGTTGAAATGAAAAAAAAAATTATTTAAGAAGCAACTTGCATCAAAATAAAACAAGTGATCTGTCTTTATAATGCATTGAAACAGAAGTAATGAATATGATTAATTATGATCACACTATAGATATATTTGCTAAAACCAAAGCCAAAAAATTTTTTAATCATTAATTTTTTTAATTTAAATTTGAACGGATTTATAATTATTTAATATGGATTTTATAATTATTTAATACAAATATATGTATGCTAATGTTGTGTTATTTTTATTTTATTAACTTAAATCAGTTATTATAGAAATATGGACTTTTATTTTCAATAAATTAAAAAAAAAGCATATGAATTTGATTAACTGAAATAGACTTGTTTTTTTTGGGGCCTCATAATGATGTTGCACCTAGGGCCTCCAAAGTATAAATGTGGTCCTGTTTATGCTGTTAATATTTTAAATAAACTTTGCTTTATAAATGGGTTTTTATGGCATTTTATTTTATATTTATAATAAAATTCAAATTATTTTCCATCATAAATAAACCTATCCAAGCCAAACTTCTCTTAGTGGTTTATTTTTCAAAAATAAACTGTTAGGGGAAGTTTGGCTTGGATAGGTTTATTTGGATTGCATAAATCCCCTTAGTAAATGTTGATTTATGATTGGTTATTTTCCATCTTTATATTTGCCAATCAAAAATAGAAAAATTTAAGAGAATAAATCAATGGCATATTAGAATTGAGGAAATACAATATTACATTTATAATCAAAATATAATACAAAATAATTAGTAATAATAGTAATAATAGTATTAAACATTCAATCAGACTGCACCAAATACAAATTACAAGCAAAACTACACAAGAGCCCTTTAGCAGTCAAAAGATTTTTATCAGTAACATTTTCAACTGCTCTTGGCATCTTCCTCAGCTGTTACAATCTAACAGCTGAGGAAGATGCCAAGAGCGTCGAAAGCATTTCTGAATAAAAATCTTTTGACTGCTAAAGGGCTTTGAGTAATATTTTCTTGTAATTAGCTAGTATATTCATGTTTAAGCTGATCTCCCTATTTCATAGTTTGAAAATCAGTAAAAATATGAAACCCATGTATAAGCCAACTCCCCAATTTTCAAGTATTAGAACAATATTACATTTATTGAAATAAATAATTTTTTTTATAATTTTTAAAAATTTCCAAAACCAATTCACTATTGGAATAAATGATAAAATGCCAGACTTATCACACTGAAATGCCACGATGCCACACAAAGTAAATACTGAATGGAAAGTAGAATATGCAATCATGTTGCATTATATTTGGTCATGTTTCTCTACAAAATGATTTTATTGAAGTATTTGTTCTGCAGAAAATATTAAATATTAATCTGAATCTCAGCAAAAATATTTAATAAAGTTCAAATGATTAAAAAAATCAGAATCAATACACAGAAATTTTATTGAACTGATGGAAATGGAAAGCTGACCAGTACAAATGCAATCATCAGAAGCACAAATCTGATATCTAAAATCAGCTGCAAAATAATCACCATATATTTTCTAAATGATCAGAACTACAGTCAATTCTCGTTATTTGTGGAGTCTGTATTCATGTATTCGACTACTAACACATAAAGCAAAAGATGAAAATGTTGAGAAAAAAGGTTCATAGGAACCTAACTCTATATTTCCCATAGGCATAAAAATGGTTCAGTATTCGCAAAGAATTTACAAAATGTAACTATCACAAATAACGAGAATAGACCGTATCTGAAAATACACAAATTGTCGATCGGAAACTTTGGTGATTGTTGTATTTCTATTTAATATCAATTGATGATATGTGCATTAGCAGCCTTGTTTATTCATTAAAAAAACTTCAATCTACACAATAAGGTTGTATTTAAATATGAATATTTACATACATTGGCATATTTTTAATAATATAATCAAGAAGAAATAGGCACTTTAAGAAATAAATAAGGCTGTTAACATTGGACATTGTTACTAATGCAAAGAAGATGCAATGTTACTGCTTTATATATTTTCAGTCATATTTATGCAGTATCCATATTTAAATACCTTTTACCAATTTATTATCCTACATCAGGCTCTAAACTTCAGCATCTTCCTTCTACGCATAAAAAAAAATTTAATTAGCCCGTAAAAAAAAAATTTGCAGGTTGATGTTGATCTCCTTTGAATTCTGGACCTGGAGAATTTTACCCCATTATCCCCTTCTCTTGTCGACCCTGCTTTTGCTGCTCATTTGAAAGTGTATCTGCCTTGAGGCACACTGCCTGACTGCCATGAACACCATTTAATCTTTCTTGATGTCATTAGATATTCTATCCACTGACAAACGATCGTACAGTTTAGAAACAGAAAATTCAGTTGTTTTTCTTGCTCAAAAATGTGATGTTAATATGTGGTGGAATTAAAGTCGTTCGGATACATTACTATGGGTATAATTGCAATGATTATAAAGCCTGCAAAAGTAGTACATGAAAACCTGTTCTGATGGCTACCTGAGTTAGGTGGCTAATTTGCAAGTCGTGGCCACTTTAATATCTGTCCACCACTGCCCAAGCATATTGCGGGTTTTTTAAACTGTGTAAAACAGCCATCTGTGTTCCTTGGCCATGGCCAGTGATATTTAATTTTCGTACCTTGTGTGCAACATCTATTAGGTGGCCAGCAAATTGTGTTTTGATCAGGAATGCAGACGAACTATTTTCATGCCCTATTGGGTGAGTTTTATAGTGTGTGTTTTAGAATACTACACTGTAGATAAATTATTTTGAAATAAAATATTTTTTTAGTGTTTCAGTTAAAAATTGTTATAAATATGTCATTTAGTGATTCACATTAAAAATACTATATTTATTTACATATTTACCTATAAATAAAATTAATTATTATTTTCTAGTACAGTATATTAAATAAATATTAAAAATTGTAAAAATAATAATTACTGAAAATTGATCATTCATCTATGTTATAACAATAATTAGAATTTGAAATTAATATTTCATTTTCTGTTTTCTCCATAATTTTCAATTAGTTTTAGGCTATAGTTTTGTGGTTGTTATATAATAGAAATTTTTGTATTAGAACTGCTATTCAATACGTGCAATTAAACTATTAAGTAAATTTTTATTGCAATATAACTACAAAACAAGCATTTTAATGCAACTAGACTGCTTTTTGATGTCAGCAAACAAGAACAAACCCAATTTTCTTGATCTGGAACAGCAATACAAGGTAATTAAAATTAAAGAATCAAAACCTAATATTGGTTCCTGTGAATTAGCAAAAGAATTTGAATGCGGAAAAGGCCAAATCCAGAACATCTTAAAGAGAAAACTACAGGTCATTGAAGAGTATGAACGGACTTTAAGCCAAAATAGGAAGTTATACTGAAAAACTTGGATCTATTGAACTTATTCATTAATATGTTAGATCTTCTATCTGCTGAGCATTCTAAAGTGAAAAAATCCAGAAAACAGACATTAGTTAGTGATTTCTTTCCTTAGATTTAATTAATGATGTGAAACTGTGTTATAAACTTTGTATTTTAAACTTTGATATTTAATACAAATTTGTAGCTAACCTGTGTCAATCACAGCCACCCAAAGTTGGCCACCTAACACAGGTTTTCCTGTACCAAATGAAAGAGATAATCTATAGGTGAAAGTTCATAAAAGAATCTGAGGTGAAATTCAGTACTGTTTTTGAAATATGCATACCTTTTCATACAAATCTTTAACACAATGGAATCAATGACTGTGCATTAAATTACATGTCGGTAGGGTGGATTGTTAACTCTAATAAATAGTCATTATTATAGCAATCTCTCAAATATATCACTGATTTGACTCCTGTTCTTTTTGTGATTGTTGATTTATAGATTGACTTTTGTTTGGTACTACTAAAATTATACCATCTTGTGGCTTAAAATCATTTTGCATGCAAGTTATTTTGTGTATTTTTCGTGTCTATTACTCTTCTTTTGTTGTTTTATTACTACTCTTTAGTCTAACCGATGATCAATCTACACATGCTAATTTGTTATTCAGAGAAATGATCATTGGCGTATAGAGTCCATCGCTAATGTTTTCACCAATAGAACTTCCTAATTTTGACACGTGACTATAAATTGACAAACATCTTAATCAATCAAAAAATCTCGTAGAAAAATTTAAGGATGAACGTATTTTGGTATTTCGATTACAGGCATGAGCTGTCAACCGAAAGGATGGATGAAGAGATAACTGTAATCGGACTGATTGATGATCAATCAACTACTCACTCACCTTTGCTGAATTTCCCTAAAATCATTTGATAAAACTATCCAGTGGTAAGTAGCAGGTTAAAAAGGGAACATTCTGTTTTATTTTCACACATGAGAAACAGCATCATGTCACAAACATCACTGACCAAAAAAAATTAGATACATTAAAATTTATTGATTTTTGTGTTATGTTAATATATCCTCCTTATCTACTATTGATAATTAATGCATAATTATCATCTAAAAAATAAGATCTTAACCTATCAGAAAGCCTACTTCTCATGCAGATATATCATGCCATCTATCGAATAAGTTATAAAATTATGTGATATTTGAATTTTTTAATATTTTTTTAGAACAGGTATTTAAAAAAAAATATTTAATAGTCACAAACTCTAAGTTCAGCTCATAGAAACTCAAATCAAAAGGATTTATAAAGTTTCATTGTATAGACTTCGAGCTATTTCAGTCTAAAATTGTATGTGACACTAATGAAGATAAACTATTATTATATAGATAAAGAAAATGGCAAGAATATTATTATTAATAGTTATTAGCTAGAAGTCAGTTTTATGTACAATAACATCACATCATGTGATTATAATGTGATAGATGTATTCAGCAAATAGGAACTTTGAATATAGAATTTCTTTGTGAAAATGAACTAAATTTAATTCTATAAACTGTTAATGCAAATAATTTTTAGTAAAAATTCAGAATATGTATTTGTTCCAAAATTAATTTTTAAATTTTTGCTCAGTGATATCAATGTAATTAGAAAACTATAAAAAGGTTTTTTAAACTTCAATTTTGGATATCTCAAGTTCTGTGCATTCATAGGAAATTGATTCAGGTATTATTAGAATCAGAATTGGATAACATTTTTAATGGTGTACAAAAAATGCTAAGATATTATTTGAAATAAATGAGAAATAAATGCTGTATATATTTTTAGTAGATATAGATGTATTTTCAATTCAATTAGATTCCATTTTTAGATAGCATAAGTGATAAACTTTAAAATAAGATCTCAGTGAGCTTTTTCTATTGAGTTGAAGTTCAGATATTAAGAATGGGACATTTATTCTCGGACATATTGTATATGACTATAGGATATGTAGAGTTTAAAGTATGCATGATATTAACAATAGGGAATTTTTCCATACTGTTTTCTCGAAAAGGAAAATATTATAACTAAGTCACAGCTAATTGCACTTGAAGAAATTTCATACTAAAAATTTATTGTACAATTAGTGCAAATTTCATGTCATGAGTTGTCATAGTGTGTACCATTTTGCAAAATGTGGTATAAAAATTTTGATAATGTCTTTCTCCAAAAATGTTAAAAATAAATGATCAGCTTATTATAATATAATTCTTGTATTCAATTTATTTTCACTTTTGCACAAATTCACTAGTTCATTAAGGGCTGGTTGCACGAGTCTTATTCTGCAGATTAAAACTGGCTTTAATCTGCAGATTTAGCTTGCTGCGTTGCACGATGCCAAATCTCTAGGATAAACTACCGACTTAACCGGCCGAATTTGGGCGGGTTAAAATTTATTCTACAGATTAACTAGCAAAACAATATGGCGGACTACAGTAGCTCCGAATTTGAAATTGAAAATGATCTCAATTTAGATTATTTGGATTACATTTATCTTAATACAGAATGGATATTTCTGAGGAAGATACAGATTTACCGTTTATAATAATAACTTTCATGCAAGGTTTTGTTTTAATATAATCAACGATTTTATGGCTATTGTCAGAGAGGTAAAGGGAATATGAACTTTATAAATCAAATGTCTGTTTTTTTATTTTAAATTTATAAAGTAAATTGTTATTAACATATTATATATACATATATGTATGTATATAGTATATATATTATAACCACATATGTTGATGTACAAGAGTAAATAATAAACCAGAAATACAGATCTATATTTTCAGATCTAGTTAGATCTATTATCGCAAAGTATTCGGGTATTGTGCTAGTGTATGCTTAATTATACATCATATACAGTACACTTAATTCTGTTTTTACACAATAGATACGTTCCTGAAAAATGCGTGTAAAAAATATACTGTATCAATGGTAAAAAATAGAAGATTTCTTCCAGAAATAATATAATATAATCCTATAAAAATTCATGTTAGAATCCTATTATTTCTACGTTCTTGCACTTTTTATTTCATAAAGATTGCACATGTATAGAAAAAAGTATTATATAAAGTTAATTATCATTTGAAAAGAAATATAAGGGACAATTAGCGCCATATGAATGAAAATAATACCAATTGAAAGATGACGACCAGTAGAGAAAACTTTCCAAAAGAACTGCACTTCTATATCTTGCAGTATTCGAGAAAATAAACAATGAAATTATAATATTTTTCCACATACAATACCTCTGTTTGATTTGATTACACCGGCAGCACTAGTGTAGCTTTTTAGTGTATAGTTGGTGTATCGGTATAGTATTATTTTCTAGTCAAAATGAATAAACTAGTGTAGCAGCTCAAAATTAGCAAGATGGCGGTTATATCAACAATTACTTGTTACTTTCTACACTGCTACACCGTGTCTCCAGTCAGTGTAGAATAGTGTAGAAATTTTACACTACACCGATAAATCGAACATGTAAGTGTAGCTATACTGGCCAAATCGAATGTCTCAGTGCTATACCATCTTATACTAGTGTAAAAGTGTAGTCAAATCAAACAGAGCTTAACATGGCGGTTATATCAACAATTGCTCGATATTTTCTACACTGCTACACCGTGTCTCCAGTCAGTGTAGAATAGTGTAGAAATTTTACATTACACTGATAAATCGAACGCGTTAGTGTAGCTACATTGGCCAAATCGAATGTCTTAGTGCTACACCGTCTTACATTAGTGTAACGGTGTAGTCAAATCGAACAGAGCTAGTTAAAACACTTGTATCCTGTTTGAGATTTGAATCTGATCCTCCAGATGATAAGGGAACGCTTAACAACACAGCCTCGATCAATTATTGGAATAACTCAAGTTGAATATCACATGGATTTATTTAGTTAGATCATAATTGGAACTGATCGCTGATTAGTAACTTTAAGATGAAAAGTAACAATATCGTTTAAAAAACAATAATAAACACTTTATCGTTTATCTCTAACTTCTTCCAAAATCTGCTAAGATATGTAAATTTCTCATTCGTTTAATCGTCAGAAGGCTTTAGAGTTGATTTTCTCTGTCAAAATAAACCTTATTCTTATTGAGTCAATCACATTTGATGAAAATAGCTCATTGCTGACATCATAAAACATGCAATGAAAAACATTAACATGTCAAAGCATAACATAATGAGATACTTTTTAATTGTAACTTCCACCCTCTACCAATAAAATGGAAGTGGTCTGCTGACTCGTAAAATGATTAACATCTGTTACTAGCAGTTATGAGCGCGATATTCCTTTAGTGCTTGCTCTCATGTGTTCAATAGCGAGTACAGCAAAAATATTGACTAGCATATCTTTTGAATGAAATGAATTACATTGTGCAATTCTAAACTGAGGAAGCTTCTTCTTCGGGGTAATATAGAAGTTGTAATTGATGCTTACTGAGGAAACATTAAACCATGAATGCTTTAAATGAACGGGATACAGAAAACCGTTCATTAACGACGACTCAAGTTTTGATAATGAAATTTTGTCGCGCTAATCAACGAAGAACGAAACTAATCTTATTTTATGATAATTTTGAAAAAAGGCATCTACAATATTTCTATCTAAACTCGAATTTCTCATCGGCTTATTTTCAGGAAAGGTGAGTAAAATTTAATTCAATTTAAAATGAAATAAATTACTCTTATAATATTTAAAAAATAAATTTATAGAAATATAAAAAAAAAAAAAACAACACTCTGTACTTAATCTTTTGATTTTTGAACGGGTTAGAGTTATTCTAGCAATAACTATTCTGCAGATTAAACCAAAAGTCGTGCAAATGGCCCTGAGTGAATTGCACAAGATATAGATGAAAATTTAGAATTTATAAGCATATTGACTTGAAAATTTATAAATGAAATTTTTTTCTCTATTGTAATTTTTAATTTACTATATTAATTTAAATTAAGATAAAACTTTTCAAGAAATTAATATAATGTAGAATCTTATATCAAGTCTTTAAAATAAATATTTGATTATAAATTTTATGTAATAATCAACTTGTTATTATGCAGTAATAATGACATGATTTGTAGTATATATAACTATTAAACAAATACTAAGCACACACAAGCAGACCAATATTTTAAACATAATCATTTAATCAGAGTGACGTTTTCGGCTTCTACGCGATCATCAACTCTTACAAACACATAATGGAACATAATAAAAATGCCACAGTTCTAGAACCACAAATAACATTAAGAATTAAAATACAAAAATTTAAAAAACATTTCAAAGAATTCTACATTGATTTTAAATACCCAACAGAGTCTTACAAATAAGGCTATTTCAAAGAATTCTATATTGATTTTTAAATACCCAACAGGATCTTACAAATAAGGCTAAAGTCTAATCAAATGAAACTAATTTAAAATTATATTTACGTGTAGAAAAATATATAAACTAAATCACGTAACAGTTTTTAGAAATACAAAATTATATTTTCCACAAAATCCTCCTCAGTTGATATTATATTGGGAAATAATCTGGCATAATGGTTTCCATAGTGTATGCTATCTCTAGAGGTATATAAGAAATTTTAGGTGTGCATGTTTTTTTGTTTGTCATACAACCTATACAAGAGAGACATATGTCTCTTGTATGGGGGATACATGCTGCTATTCTTTATTCATAAAAGGATGCATGATTATAAAGGTTTGGAGATCTTTAATCATGCACAAGCAAATCTCAATAATAATCACAAATCTCATTCAAATTGGATAATAATTACATATTGTTTTCAGATAGCTAATCAGATATGATCATTTTCAATAAGCTTGATTCCCTAGAGGGTCCCAATAATATTTATATATTTCATTCAGATTGAATAATGTTTATGTAAAATATTGCCCCAAAATGTGTAAATATCTTTTCTCTTATTATGTCAGTAATGTTGATCTAATTTTGATATTTTTAAATAAATGCAAGGTTGATTGATAATTTTGAATTTTCAGAAATATATAAAATCAAATAATGGTAAGGGTCACATAATCAATTCATCTATCTTAATTAACTTGTTCTTATTTAAGTATAATCATACTTTAAGTAAGATTAAGTATTTTGACATATTTAATTTTTATAAATTATTTGGTTTAATTTTAATTATAAAAAGTTATCCAAAATGCTTTAATACATCTACAAATTATATATAATATTTATTTATTAACAAAATGCTAAAGTTTATTTAAATTATTCAAAAATTCAAATTGTAAAAAAAAATGATATAGTGCAGTCTTTCATAATAATAATGGATTGAAATGATTCAATTTATTTAATTTACTAAGGCTTGATATACTATCATTAAAGATGAATTAAATAGATTTAAAATATAAGTTTTCATAGATTAAATATTAGTTCCTAAAAATAAACAGAAAATTTGGAGTTTTTATTTAATTATAAAATTCATTTTATTCG